>PVIU01030774.1:0-15693 GCA_004026605.1 Ondatra zibethicus | reverse complement strand
GAGGGAGGGAGGGAGGGAGGGAGAAAGAGGTCAGTGGCATGACTGCTGCACTCAGACTGAAGCCTGGCATAATCATCAGCAGAGAGGCTTCATTCAGCAACTGATGGGAGCAGATGCAGAGATCCACAGCCAAGCCCTGGGCAGAGTCAGAAATCCTATGGAAGAGGAAGAGGAAGGACTGTAGGAGTCAGTGGCCTCAAGGACAACAAAAGAAAAGGCCCCAGGATCAACTAACCTGGGCTCCTAGGGGCTCACAGAGACTGAATCGACAACCAGGGAGCCTGCATGGAGCTGATGTAGGCCCTCTGTCTATGTTATGGTTGTGTAGCTTGGTGTTATTGTGGGACCCCTAACAGTGGGAACTGGGGCTGTTTTTGACTCTTTGGGCTGCTTCTGGGACCCTTTCCCTCCTACTAGGTAGCCTCACCCAGCCTTAATATGAGGGGAATGTGCCTAGGCTTGTTGTAACTTGATATGCCACCTTTGGCTGACATCCCTGAGATCCCTGTCGTTTTCTGAAGGGAAACAGAGGAGGAGTGGATCTGGACAGAGGGGATGGGGGAAGTGGGAGGAGAGGAGAGAGGGGAAAGTGCAGGCAAGATGTAAGATATGAGAGGAGACATACTAAACTAGAACAAAGAGCGACAATAAGCTGGACATGGCGGCAAATGCCTTTTATTCTGGCATTCGGAAAGACAGAACAGGCAGATCTCTATGATTCGACGCCAGTGTGGTCTACCTACTGAATTCCAGGCTAGCCCAGACTATATCGTGGGATACTGTCTCAGATATCAGAGAAAAAGGCTGAAAATTAGAAGGAACTGGGGAGAGCAAGAGAGATGGCAGGGGAGGGGGGCAGCCAGAGGAGCCCTTCATTTAGCAGGCTCCATCTGCAGACTGAATCCACTAGCAGTCTTTGGGAGGAAGCTCAGACTAGTGGCTAGAAGAAACTCAAGGTCTGACCTTATAGGCATTTGACAGTGGCAAGAAGGTACTAAATCATGTGATTTAGTTCAGTGTTGCTTATGTGATAGGAAGTATGGGGAAATCAGGTGCCGTGTGTTGAAAGCTCTCAAGTCTCATGACATACTGCTTTCTTCTTTTAATTTAACACAATTTCTTTACTGAATCTTTGGTAATTTAACATCACGCCCCCCAGTTCTGCTCATCTCCTAGTCCCTCCACATCCTCCCTTCCCCCGCTGCAGTAGCTCCTCACATTTACTTGCAAATGCTCATTGCAGTCACTGGTCTGGTTCAAGGACTCTGGTTTCTGGAACATCATCATCCCTGGATGATTGCTGCAACTCCTCTGGGATATCTCTTGACAGCCCCGAGTCATGGAGCTATTGCTATTATCATTCCACAGGACCAGTCCCTTCACAAGCTCCAGCATGTCCTAAATGGGGCAGCTGGAGGGTGGGCCAACCCAAGGCCCAGCTGTGGGCTTGGGTGGTAGTTGAGCTGGTCAGTCCAGGCCATCAGGCCGCCCCCCTCAGGCGATGGGTGGAGCCAGCTCCCCTATGCTCATGCCATCAAGGTCAGCTCACAGGTGGTGACAGGTGGGGCCATCTCTCTTGAGCTGGGGGTGCAGCTTTTCCATGAGGGCTCTGGCCAGTTCTCTTATTGCAACAGCCAGGGAGGAGTAAGGACAGCTATCCCGGGGCCAGAAAAGGGCAGAGCTGGCTCAGCATGGCCCCCTGATTCCATCAAGCAGGGTTCCCATCACACAGGGAGGTCACACAGGTTACAGACATCAACACAGACCCCAGTTGCAGCAGGATCATGGACCCAGACATGGTCCTGAGCACCAGTTTGGTCCTGGATGACATCCTGGCTCCAGGTAGAAGCAGAGGCTACTCAGTTCCGGATGGCTCTGGTGGCTGCATGCCCCTGCCCCAACACCGACAAGGCCACATGGCCCTGATCCTGGACTTCCACGTAGCCTTTGGTGACAACACAGACCCTGGCTGTGGCAAGACCACGGACTTAGACATCCAGACATGGTTCTTGCCAGAATCCCGGTCTGGATGTCATCACGGCTCCAGGTGGCAGCGAAGGACCCCAGATCAGCAGGGCCTCAGTGTCAGCGTAGCCCTTGAACACTAACATGGCCCCAGATCTGAGGCATCCGCATGGACATGGACAGTAACAGGAACCTCTGACATCCCTGGCTGCAATAGGATCCTGGAACCAGACATGCTCCTCAGTGGCAGCTCGGGTCTGGACGTCATCATGACTCCAGATGGCTGCACAAGTCACCCAGACAGACAGGGCCCCAGGCAACAGCACATCCCTCAGACACCAACAGGACCCCAGTTGGTGGCTCAGACCCAGGAATCCGCATGGGCTCTGTGGCAACAGGAGCCTCGGACATCAACACAAATCCTGACTGCTAGAGGGACCCAGACCCAGATGCGGCCCTCAGCAGCAGTCCGGGCCCACATGACACCATGACACTGGATAGAAGTACGTGCCACTTAGATCTGTATGGCCCATGGGCACCAATAGGGTCAGTCCCAGGTGGCCGATCAGACCCTGGGCAACCACACAGCTCTTGGTTGCAACAGGAGTCACAGGCGGCGACTCAGCCCCCAGCTGCTGTGCAACCATGGACCCAGACATGGCCCTAGGCAGTAGCTTGGGTTTGGATGACACCATGGCCCCAAGTGGCAGTACGGGCCACCAAGATCAGCATGGCTCCCGTGGCAGAATGTCTGTTGGACACCTACATGGCCACTGATGGCAACCCCAGACCCTGGGCATCCTTGTGACCTTTAGTGGTATCATGGGACATATTGCTTGCTTACTTGGTGGCAGACAAGAGTTGCGGGGAGGTGTAGCCTGATTTAGGCTATGGGTCCAGGCTGAAAAGTGGAGAGCCACAGTCTCATAAAGGCCCTGAGGGCATCTTTCACTGGGTGTGATTGCCCATTAAAACTCGGGGGTCTCTCTAGCCATCTCACCTGAATGCCTAACAAGACACTATCTGAACACTGTCACTTTTGACTCTTCTTGTCCCTCCCATCTGCTGAGGACATGGCTCTGGATCTTCCAGCTGCCTTCTGAGTTCCAGGATATCATACGCTGTCTTCTTGGGAAATGTTAAAATCACTTCCAACTTTTATCCCAGACAACATTGTCTCTTTCCCCTTGACCCATATACACGCTCCTGAACAACACTGCAGGACCCACAAATGGAGGAAGGGGAGATAAACCGTCTGGCAGGTTCAAGTCAAGTGAGAGCAGTCGCTTGCGCCAAGTGGGCCCAAAACACAAGGGCCATAAGTACACGCATCAGGAAGACTCTGCCGCACGGTTAAGCACGAACCAGAATGTCTTTTGTCCCTGCCTTCATCTTCCCCCTCTCAACTTCACTTTGGGTCACTTGTTTGCTTTTGCAGAGAGACATGTTTTTCACTCAGGGAGTATCTATCCCGGAATCTGTGATGTCTGATCTGTGTCATTCCTGTATAAGGTTGAAGGCACAGAGCTGAGTCACTGTCCTCAGGCTCCAGTCACCTTCAACTGCAGACAAAGGAAGGCTTCCAGGTGGGACGGTCTCGCCCACGATGGGAGTAACTATTGATGATGGACAGTCTGCACCCTGCCGCAGCCCATTTTACAGGAACCGGGCTGGACCTGGACATTAGGAGAGTCACGCTTTCTCCTAGGTCTGGGCGTGGCATGCTTATGGGTCCCTCTGCTTCGAGCACCAGACTGCCTCACATACCACTGTCATGTTGATAGTGGCACACACACCAGGCTCTCATTCGGGCATATAAGACGCAGGCTTGCCACCTCCTTGACCTCTGTTCCCAGGAGCCCACTTGGATCTCAGGGCCTCTCCAAATTCTACACAGAAGTCCCTAGGGCCCTGGCATGGCACTGACCCAAGAAGTGCCACCACACCGTTCTCAGAAGGATTAGGGAAGGTGGCCACGAGCACACCCACTCTCCCTGGCCAGAAGAAGCCATCTGTATCTACCAAGGGCCTCATTCTCCTCCTAACTTTACCCACACAGAAACCAGCAGTCGGCCGCTGGCTGACTGGACTTCCCCCCTCCCCTATATGTTGCAATCTGTGTCATTTCACCTCAACACCAGTCATTCTCAGGAATGCTACACGCCTCAGGACACCCTGACCTTGGGTTCACATCCTCTTCTGGTGACACTCCACGGGTGACCCCAAGGTAGGACCCGCACACGGATCCCTCAGGGGCCCACTTAAGGGAGCCATTTGGGGGGCACACACATTCAGATAGGGTACTGAGGGCTGTGAGAAGGGCTGGTGTGCAGGACTGAGGCCTCAGGAGTCCCCTCGGGAAGTGGTGAGTGGGAAGGGAAGAATGTCTGCCTCGGGGGAGAGTGACACCAGAAGAACCAGACAGGCGTAAGAGCAGAACTGTGTACAGAGACCACGGGCCAGGCCTCCTCAAGCCCCACATGGTAAGAAGAGATGTCAGGACATGGAGAGCAAGGAGCCCAGTGGGTGCACCACAAGCCAGGGCTAGAAGGCTATCCATGCCGGTGCTAAGGTGCGCACCACGCAAAATTTCCAGTCCCTACCGAGCAAACTCCAAGGCCCTTCTCAGCATTGTGAAAACTGTCTCACTAAGAAGGAACCCCCAACCCTCACTGCAGCCACCTCTTTGCAGTTTCCAGACTCCTTCCTGCTGTCCCGAATTCTGGAATTAGGCAGTGCCCAGGGCCGAGCAAGGGCCTGAGAGCACCAAGTCTGTCTAGGGACTCCTGCTCACAAGCTGTGGGAACATGGTTGGGAACTCCCTGAGCACTTTTCCTGGGTCTCCCTGTCTTCACCATAGGATGAGGACACACTTGCGCACACACCAGAAGCCACCTCACGGCCCCCGATTAGGCTTAAACCCACAGACTCCTTGGTCTCCCCACTCTGGGGTGCTGGTCATTAACCAAAAATGCACTAAAGAGGTGCTTGTGTCCTTTTGATTTCTAAACAAACCCAACCAAAGAGTGATTAGATAACACAGTGAGGGACATTAAGTCTTAGGTGTTCATTCACCAGGGGGTGTCCAGAAGAACCAGGAATGCTTGGAGAAAGCCATGCCAGTTTGTCGAGCAGGTACCAACCTTTAGACCAACCTGCAGTGTAGGATGGACAAGCTTTGGGCAGGAAATCCAGGGCAGCATGAACTTCTCTGTTTTGTTATTAGCTGGGTGATCTCAGTGCTCCTTCGGCTTCACTTCCGGGGTCTATGAGATGGTGCACACTTGTAAATAACCGTTCGCTGGGCTTTTCGTGGCTCTGGGAAGAAACTGCTATGTACCAGTGACTGAGAAGATGGGCAGATGTACTCTTAGCGCCCCAGGCTCAAACCCAGGTGTTCAGACCACCTTGCTGCCTTTCACCTTGTGAAAGCGCTAGGAGGCCATCTTCCCTTGCCTCTTCTGCCATCTGGTGGCTGAAGCTGTGCTCTGCATCTGGCAGCACAGGATTCTCCCACTTCCGTGGCTCTCTGAATTCGCTACTCTTTGCCCGCTGCTTTTAGTGTTTCTTGCAAAAATATTTATATGCATTTGATTGGGCTTGCACGCAGAGGCCAGAGGAGGGGGTCAGAAGTCCTGGAGATTCCAAATCACAGGATTCCAAATCTTGATTAGTTATATGGGATTCAACACTTATTTAGAAAAATTGATCAACTCACTCTATACGTAAATTGAATCCAACTCTTCGTTAGGAAAATAGATTTTCTTTTTAAATAATAGCAAGCATTTGAGAAGCCTACATCTTAGCTGATGGGAGCCGCCACAAGACTTGCAGCCGCACTTACTAAGGTTGAAAATGTATTCCGTGTAACTTCACTACCATCTTAGTTAAGTTGATCAGTGGTACAAAAGAACTAAGGCAGCAATAATAAAACTTCTTAGCCTACAGAGCCTTCTGATTATCTTCATATGTCCTTTGAAGACTAAGGAGAAGACAAGAGGTCTCCAAAATATCTTTATGACAATGGATTTTTTTGCTGTTAAAAATAATTAAAGTTTATAAATTCCTAATGTTTTAAAGGCGTACTCATATTAACAAAAGTCGACTTAGAGACGTATGTCTAACTAGTTGTCTCTTGGTAAACTGTGTTGTACACCAGGCTTCTAAAAGCTTTAGATAAAAATTATCATGGAGTGGGCGGGGGAAAGGTAGGGGAATTGAGAAGAGGAGAGGGAGGGGGAACTGGGGTTCATATGTAAATTAAAATGTTTTTGTTAAAGAAAAGAGCATATGTTTGGTAAATGATATATATTTGATACATAGGGTTTACAAGCTCCCAGTAGATGGAAACTGACTTAAAGATAGACATGCAGCCACTTTGACTTTGCTAACTTTATTCAGTACTAGATATTTGGAAAAAGTGTGTGTACAAGAAACATCTGGTTCCCTAAACAATAGTTGAATTCAGGTTACATATACAGTAAGTAGTTGTATTTTTCAAATTAAGAGTTGAGTCGCATATAGCGAATTCAGATTCCACCTGTTATGACAAGTCTGAAGTTAATGTCTTTGTTGCAGATTTATAATTTTTTAAAACCATATTCAGCCAATATACCAATCTGGAGACAGAGTTATAGCATAGTCTTCAGAGACTAATCTTTTGAGAGCAGAGCCCAGAGAAATCATAGTGATGAAAGATTTTCAAGAGTGGGAAGTGGAGAGACCTTAGAGATAAGAGACCTTTGGAAGTAGAGGGCAGAGCAAGGTCACAAATGAGAAACTTGGGGATTGTTTGTTTGTGCGGTGGCAGAGGTTGTTACATCGGAGAGAATTTGAAAATCGGACATCCCAGTCATTGAGCTTTGGTGTGTACTGAGGCAGACCTGTTTGCAGGAACACAGCAAGGCCTTGAGGAATTGACGTCCCTGGGGAAACAAAGGGGTAACACAAGGGAACTCCTGAGGGAGGAGGTTCCTATGAGCACCAAGGGGGGGATGAGACACAGCACAAGTGGCCCAGCCTGGCTTAGAGGAACTGTGTCATTGCAGGAAGGAGCTGAGGACAGGGATCAGGGTAGAGAAGAGGCAGGAGGCAAGGAAGGATCACAGGGGGTGACAGGATTGCTCCTAGACAGCAGGAGAGAGAAGGCAGGGAAGGAGCTGAGCTGAGGTGGAGAGTGTCCTTGTGACAAGATTTCAGACTGGAGAGACTTGTCAAAGAAAAATGTTCCAGTCGGGCTGTGGAGGCACAGGCCTTTAATCCCAGCACTTGAGAGGCAGAGGCAGGCGGATCTCTGTGAGTCTGAGGCCAGTCTGATATACAAGAGCTAGTTCCAGGACAGGTTCCAAAGCTACAGAGAAACCCGGTCTCGGAAAAAAATAAATAAATAAATAAAATAAAATCCAAAAACAAAAAAAAAAAAAAAGAAAGAAAGAAAGAAAGAAAAGAAAAGAAAACTGTGCCGAATCCCAGGGAAAAGGCATCCTTCTTGATGGGAGTGCAGCATGGTGGGAAGTGAGGAGGCTTCCTGGCACACAGGGGTGGGAGAGTTGGAGTAATCAATGCAGGCAGCGCCCCGCTGGAGACACTTATCCAGTGGAGGAGGAGAGCAAAGTTCTGCTGAAGCTTGTTGGAAAGGGCAAGGCTTAAGTAAGTGTCTTTAGTAGCACAGAGAGATGTGTTCCTGTGGAGGGCATAGCAGAGATACGCAGGCTGTGTAGCAGGCCCCACAGGATGCTGTAGCAGGCCAGACAGGACACTGTAGCAGGCCTCACAGAAGGGCACTAAAGGCTCCAAGTGCCTGACAAGCACTCACAAGGCATAGACAAGGAGAGGAATGCATAGAGCACGTGGAGGGAAGAGCAGCTCACGAGGCAGACTCTACAATTTGGGATCAAATTTGGTGGATGGCAGGAGCCAGCAGAAACAAATGATCCCTATCCACCTTAGGAGAGTCAGATCCGCAGCTTGGCTCAAAGAGGCTGGGTTTCTTTGAGGGAAACTCATTTTGGCCAATCACATGGTTTCAGCACCAGATGAAAAAATAAGAAAGAAATAAAAGGAGGGCATGACTGCTCCTAAGTGTGGTGGAAGGGAAGGTTTGTTGTAGAGAAGATCCAGAGCACAGCAGAGGCATCTGTGAGCATCCAGAATGGACACGACAAGCACAGAGCCAAGCCTTGTGAGGACAGAGAAGTGTGGAGAGCCAGGAGACCAAGAGGCCAAAAGGATTTTTTAAAAAAGGCTGACATGGCCAAAATGGCTGTGTTATACAGGGAAGAGCACCCGAGAGAAGGGCAGCCCAGCTCAGTCCCTGGTCTGAAGGTTAGGCTATGGGGCTGGATATGCCAGCCATGAGGACCTATACGAGGTAGGTAAGGACTGAGAGATGCTGAGAGATCCTGGCTGTCAGAACCAGCCTCGATAAGGTCATGGACAGCTCACCCATTTGTCCAGAGGTTGACACTTAATAACGTGGACTAGGCAGAATTCTATCCAACAATTTTTTTTTTCATTTTATTTGAACGGAATTTTCTCAAATTGCCAGGGCAGGCTTGAACTCATATGCATCCTGACCTGGATGTTATGGTGTCAAAAGCCAGGAGGTGATACCAGGATAGTGCAGGGTAAAGTTTATTCATGGCCAGGCCTAACTTACAATCCCACTCCTCCGGGGTAAGAATGTGTAAGCAGCCCTCAGCTGCAGCAGGGAGAATCTCATATAGGTCTTTCAATGCCCTTTGCAAACAAGCAAAACAGAAACAGAAGCAGAACTTTCTGTTGTTAGCATTTAGCACAAACACACTGTCAATGTTTTTGACGCCATTGTGATTGGCCGGTTTCAGAGCCTTTTTTCAAGTCAACCAACATGGTTTTACTTCTAGAAGGTCTTGGTGGTCGCTTGGTTTGAGAAAAGAAACATTACACAATAGGAACATGAATCTTATGTCGCCTAATACGGGTTCAAACATCAAGATTCTGGGAACGGGTCTGGGAGTTGCCTAATTAGGGTACTGGAGTCTCTGTTGCTGTTGTTGTTGTTGTTCCATTTAGAAATCAATAGTGAAGGCAGACATGGGCGAGTCAGACCCGATCACTGCACTCCAAAGCAGCGGGAATGACAGACCAAAGTGACAAAGAATGGCTCCCCCATCATATTTCTCTGGTTCTAGATGAGCCTCAGGTCCTATCTTCAGTGTTTGTACTTCACGTGATATCAGCATGGTGCCACTCAAATCGGTGTCCCCAGGCGACCCCTGCTCGTCACCAACTGCTGTGGAACCTTCCTAGAGAGATGTGAACAAATGTCTATACACTCCACCGAAAAGCCATTCAGCAAGTCCGACAGGGACAACCATGCGTGTGTTGGAGTTCTCTATAGGTCTTTATGCAAATTGTTAATGACAGGAGCATGAAAAGGCAACTATGTCACCAAAAGCTGCCCTGGAATAACTGACAGTTCAAACAGCAGCATCCCTTTATCCTCCTGCATGACTTGCACGGAGTTAGGCAAGGTGGCCAGAGAGGCTCCTTTCCCTTGCTGTGCTCAGGTCTACAAACCCTCAAACTTGTGAGGCTGGTTTTATATACTTCCCAAGTCTCATGAGCGTCCCTTCTCTCTCCAGGACAGAGTGTCAATTCCCTGGAAATCCCTATGCAATTGTAGCTCCCTGGAACCTTCTAGTTCCAGCTTTGCCTGTGCAGTGGGTTTCCTGCACGCTCTGTGCCAGGCCACGTCTTGATCGCCCCCTTACCATTCATCTAGGGATGAGAGCCTGCTCTCAAGGAGAAGAGCTTACCCTATCTCTGCTGCTGCTGTTTGTGCCTTACCCTTGCCAGAGTCAAGCGTTTTCACAGCACCTCTGCTTTCGGACATGTATAGTTGTATATTGTTAGCCTTCATGCAGAGGCAGAGGGTATCACTTTCCCCCGGAGCTATTCAGTTGCCTGAACCCTTTCTCACAGTCATAAATGGTTCAGCGTCAGGAATCGTCAGTCATGCCAGAGCATTAGGGATACTCTAATCTACTGGTGTATGCCCATCCTCTGAGAATCAGGGACAAAGCCAACAAAAGAACAGAATAAAAACGTGAGAAGAACAGGGATTCCTCTCTAGAACAGCAGTGTGTTTCGGGAGGCTGATCACTTAGGAACATGCCAGAGGCTTCCTACAGCAGCCTGATGTGCAGCAAAGGCCTCAAAGGCAGCGCCATAGGCCCTTCCACAGTGTGCTTAAACCTCTAGGACTGTAGCAAAGATCCCTCTGTTGGTGAGATACTGCTTGTGTACTCAGCAAACAAAACCCTCTCCCCAGCATCAGCTATCCCTTCAACTCACGTCTGTTAATGTCTGAGATATGTCACAACAAACGTGCACATGAATAGAATAGTGCAATGCAGTGTGAACAGAGTCATTCATAAAGTTTTCTGGTACCTTTTCTCAAAATGATTTCCTCTAACTGGAGGTGTTTGACTGTGGCTACATCACTTGCCTAGATCAGGCAAAGCTCTGGGTTCCATCCCTTCATATCTTCCCTGAAAAAAGGAAGGAAAAGCATCCTGATTCTAAAATCAAGAGGAAGAGCTACACTGCAAGCTCCTAAAGCTTTCCACCCTTGCGTTAGGAATATGAAGCTCAACAAATCTGCTCTTAAATCAGATTAGGTATGAGCTGACTGTGTGCGCTAATCCCACCTTGCTAGACAGTCATCTACTGATATACATTTACATTATTTTAACTTCGCATGGAGGTCTTATTGGCCTCCTGGCGAATTCTGCATCAACTTGTGCAGGGGTATGCAGGTGCCCGGGTCTGAATAAACAGCCTGTTGCTACACTATGATTGGCCTTATTAAAACATAAAACGCTAGCCGGGCGGTGGTGGCGCACGCCTTTAATCCCAGCACCCGGGAGGCAGAGGCAGGCGGATCTGTGAGTTTGAGGCCAGCCTGGTCTACAAGAGCTAGTTCCAGGACAGGCTCCAAAGCCACAGAGAAACCCTGTCTCCAAAAACAGAAATAAATAAATAAATAAATAAATAAATAAATAAATAAATAAATAAATAAATAAATAAATAAATAACACGCTAACAAAGTATGCTTGGTTGCCTGGCTGGTCTGTTTGTTTCAGTGTTTCTTTTACGACAGTCTCCCTTAGCTAAACTTAAATTCAAATTCTCGACTTAGCCAAGTTTCATGACAGTTCCTGAGACACTGAGACTTCCCAATCTGCTTGGTAGTTCCTCATTCCATCCTGCTGGGACCTTCCTTACACAAGAAGGCAAACAGTTCAAAACAGCTTCAGGAAGTCCCAGAAACTGATCAGATTCAGGGGGCCCCTTCGTTCCAGGAGTAAACAAGCCAAGCTGCAAAGTAAACTCTCAGACCTGGCAAGCAGCAAAGAAGACTCTGAGAGCAGAGCAGCTGCCCGGAAGACGCAGAAACCAGCAGAGCTGCCTGCAAGAGGTTTAGACCAACTGAGGCACCCAGAAAGGACATTCACCATCCTGATGAGCCGCCTGCAGGCTGTGCAGTGTACTCCAGGTTCCCAGCTTTGTGAGCTGTCACCCTTGCTGGGAGGGCTTTGGTGATGCAGCTGTCTTTGAGTCAGTTCTGCTCCTGTAAGTGACCCCTCATACGTATTCTGGTTAGTAGCACCAATAAAACTCATTGGTTCACCAAATTGGAGTTTGAGGCTATCCCTACTTTGGTCTGTCTTGGGATCTCCATCTAGGGAGAGTAGTTGTGCATGCTGCTCTCCCCAGGAATAGTTTTGTCACACAACGCCCAGGATGACTTTGTTCTTTTGAGTCTCTTACCTCAACTCCTGATGGCTATGCCTGTAGCTGCCCAGCATCCAGCCTGAGGTGAATGTTGAGGTTGACTCCAGGGTATGCCAGGCAAACATTCTACCAACGGTTTCTACACCCTGAGGCCACGGACAGTTTGAGACCAGGGAGACCTCAAAGTGGCCCGGAACCTGTTGCTTCAGATTCCCAATGCCTGATTTGCTCACAAGGACAACACGCCTGGCTGGCTTAGGTTTTATCATACAGCAGGTGAATCTCCTCCCTTTACGGAGAGAATTTTCTAATGTGTATATGATGGCATTTTGAGCCCTCCTAGGCCTTCTAACCTTATTTTGTTTACTGCTTTATTTTCTACCTTTCTGGTGCCTTTTCCCACAAACCTTCACGGCAAGAGAGCACTTTCGTCATTCCTGAAGAAACATTTCCAGCATTTTCCCATGATTTATCTGTCTTGCAATTATATTTTTACAGCTGCCACTTCCAATTGTTAAAGATCCATGAATTTGGAGTTGTTACCATGAATGGTTGGTGACCAGTATCAGATTTCTTTTCATATGTGTGTGTGTGTGTGTGTGTGTGTGTGTGTGTGTGTGTGTGTATGTACAAATTGTATGAACAAGTACACCCTATTTCTCTTGACCATGGAAGATTTCATGATTGATATTTGAAACCAGAGTCATGAAATTAAACAGACTTTGATTCATATAGATTACTATTTATTCAGTGTTTGGATGTGCTGTGACAAGTGTGTATTGGTATGTGTAAGTGCAGTGTGTAGTATGCAAATGTGTGTGTGTGAGAGAGGGGGAGAGCCTGCACACATGCGTGTATGTGTGCCCAGCTGTGTAGGTCTCAGGAGAGAGTAGGGAGTCACCCCTTGAGAGGCAGACAAGTTGTACATTTTCTTGTGGCAGTCCTTCTTGCTGGGACCTCTGTCTTTCTGAGAGAGAAGATTACAGGTCAGCACCACTGACTCTTTACCTGCCTTCCATTGACGAGATTCAGGTCGTCCTGATGACACAGCAAGCTCCTACCCACAGGACTATCTCCCCACACCGGACCGTGTGGTCTGTTCATTGCAAGGTTGTAGTGCTACCATGCGCCTCTAGATTTCTGCATCTGTCTTTCGTGTTTCATAAAGTACATGACACCTTCCAGTGGCAAACTGGGCTGGCCTCAGAAAACCAGGAGTGGTATATTCTGTTTGATTCTATGTTCTGGGACAGGCACAGGTGTTCAATACTTAAAGATATCAACCCAAGAAGAGAAAAAGAGGCTAGAATATTCTACCTCGGTGGTCAACCAACTCATAGCATCAGAATTTTGGAGCTGCAATACCCACCCCTTGCATGTCTGCTTCGGCTTTAAAAATAACATATCACAGAGCTCACTGAGGCACAAGCAAGCTTGAATTGTTATTACCTGAGAGTTTGGGGAGAATGATGGAACATCCTGGGCCATCCTGGGCTACATTATGAAATCTCCTCAAAAGGAAACACACCGTCCAGACTCTTTTGCTTTCTTTTTTTCCACCTTTGGATTTTTGAGAGAGGGTTTCTCTGTATAGCCCTGACTGTCCCGTGACTTGCTCTGTAGAGTAGGCTGGCCTAGAACTCAGAGAAACATCTATCTCTGCCTACAAAGTGGTAGAATTAAAGGCAAGTGCCACCACCACCTTACTCAGAATGTAAATTCTCCATCTCCCTCTCCCTTTCCTTCTCCTTCCCATACCTTCAGTTTGTTGAAACAGGGTTTCTTTGTGTAGCACTGACATTCCTGGAACAGACTGGTAGAACAAGCTGGCCTCAAACTCAGAGATGTGAATGACTCTGCCTACCAAGTGTTGGTTATTAAAGGCATGCACCAGCACAGTCGAACCAGACTGTCTTCACAAATTAAAATTAAGTATTTTACTGAAGCATTGTCTGTTTAATCTAAACATGTCTTTACGTAAGTTTACCTTAACCAGTGAAAAATGATGTGTTATCCCTACACTGGATAGTTTATTTGGGGAAGCCTCATAGATATCCTGGCTATGAATATCTTTCTGCCTGTCACTTTTTTTCCGAGGTATATTAATAACGTAAGCACTTTGGGCTCTTGTTTTCCCTTGACAATCTCTTTGTATGTAACTCAAGCTGCCATTGAACTCAGTGTGGAGGCCACATTGGACTCAAACTTACCGTGGCTCCCCACCTACCTCACAAGTGTGGGGATTAAAGATGCGAGACCTGGCAGCCTACTAATGAATTTTAATAGGCATAAGAGCTGAATTAGTGTCTTATTCAGCTTGGGACACCAGGGAATCTGAAAAATATTCTTCAGAGTGTTGGCCACTGACTGTCAGCATCTTTAGAATGTGCTGCACTCCCTTCCTGCCTTACAAACGTCCGGCCAAGCTAGTGTGTCTTCACATTTTAGGGGAATTTCCCCAGGGTTCCTTAGGATCAAGGCAGGAAATGGATTCATCCTGAGTTTGCCACCCCTGGATCTCATGTGATGGTACTCAACACATCTCTGAGCACCGCCACATATGGAACCAGACAAGCAGGAGTACAGAGGGGAGTGTTGCTTGAGGGTCAGAGGGGTGAAGGTTGCCAGGCAGATTATGGGATGCACTCAAGACTACTGTGCCCTGTAAAGTTTTTTGTGCCAGCTGTATGAGGTGCACAGCACACATTTTGCACTTGCATTTATATGGTCACTGTGGCACCAGGGAAGGAGGAAACACATAGAGAAAGAGGAATATTTCTTGAGTCACCTGGTTCTATGGGACAGTAGCTGCTGGTGTACATTTGCAACCCTGCAAGTGGTCAGTAAATTCACAAGGCCACGATTTCCTTCCATAAGCAAGATTACCATATTCATTGTGTTGAGATATTCCTGTCGTATCTCTGAGCCTAGCGGTCTCTTTCCATTTCTTTGGCCATTCTTCCCTTATCTTCCCTTTAGTATTCAAAACCCATTTCTGCTTTCACATTTCTTTTGCTTTGTTCCAAGCCCCAATTTTAATTGCTTCACAAGTTGAGTCGTAACGAAATCATGTCATTTAACATGTTACTTTCTGTAAAAAGCAAGACACTTGTAAATAAGTGTGTATTATGTGCTTTGCCTGACCACTGGGTTCCTGCGTGATGCATACTGTCAAACTTCTTCCTCTTCTCTCCAATTTTGGGCAATCATGTTCCTTTCTCTTTGATTTTTGCACACTGCCTCGTATTGTATAGTACTGGGTAAGCTTTTTCCCACTCATCTTTGTTCACTCGAATGATCATCTCTTGGTTTCCTAAAGCAGCAGATTACAGATTCCCTGACATTTAACTCGCCTGACATCGATTGGCCTCTCTGCGACCACATCCTTCTCTGAAAGGGCAGCCCTGTACTCTGCTCTCTAATATTTCAGGGGCTACTATCAGTGCTGAAAAGCATCCACATTAGCAGATTTAGAGAGAGTTCTTCACACAGAGACCAGAAACAGGGAAATGTGTGCACTGAGCTCCCAAGGGATGCCTGGGTCTGGAAAGGAAAACACAGCAGCTGGCTAGGAAAGGGCTGTGAATGTGAGCAGGAAAATCCCTTATTTGCTCTCCTATTTTCCAGTGATACCTAACTGCACCATCACCAAAAGATGCCAGGAATCCAGTACCCTCCCAGACTGTCTGACTCTTCCTCATTAGCACCTAGGTAAGCTAGGTTCCTGTCTCTGTGCTTTAGGCCACTAATGCTCCCAAGCTTAACCACTCCAGAAGCAGTTGCCTGGGGCTGCCCAGAGACACGCCTGCGCACTGCTGATCACCAAGGGTTTTGGAACCAGCCTCTCAGGCTCTGAGAGCAGGCGGGGCCCCGCCCACAGCCAGGGCCCGCCTCCGCATTCACGCACTTCCGGTGACGCCTTGGCGCTGACAACCTGTGAGCTCAGCA
>PVIU01030773.1:0-15684 GCA_004026605.1 Ondatra zibethicus | reverse complement strand
GCTGCAGTGCTCCCTCCACCATCAGCATGGCTGCAGTGCTCCCTCCACCATCAGCGTGGCTGCAGTGCTCCCTCCTCCATCAGTGTGGCAGCAGTGCTCCCTCTGCCATCAGCGTGTCTGCAGTGCTCCCTCCACCAGCAGGAATTGCACTAAGAAGTGTGAATGACCCCTCTCCCATGTTTGACTGCATCCTTGTTGCTATAACACAATACCTGCCATCGGGTGACTTAGGAAAAGAAACGTATTTATTACAGTGTTGGGCAGCAGGGAGTTGAAGGTTGAAGGGCTGCTTGTGAGGGTGACATTCTCGCTAGCAGGTGTTTCCTGAGGAGTCTGGATTACCTGGTGAGACAGAACAAATATGCCAGAGGGAACTTGCTTGTATAACAAAGCTACTTGCTCACTAACCAACTAATCCATGTGTGCATCCATCACTCCCACTAAATCCTACTTCCAAATACTGTTGACAGTTCCAGCACATGAGGTTTGAGGGACACATCAGACTGCAGCAGAGGCTTGAGCTGATGGCGTGATTGCAGATGAAGGTTGGGACAAGCTTTCTTGGGGATTCTTTGGCCTTGCACAAGCAGTTGTCTGTCGCCCTGAAGTGTGCAAGGCATGCCTCCCCTCCCACCGAAGGCCATTGAGATTTGCCCCTGTGCCCCCACATTTAAGCAGGTTTCCCTTGTTCCGATCACGTTAGTCTGAAGCATTTGACTTAGAAAACAATGAAAAACTACTGGCTTGCAAATGTGTGTACCGAGTAGTAGAATTTCCAGAGCAGTGAGCAGAAGGAGTTCCGCAGACCCACTCCATTTTGAAAATTCACCGACTAATGGAAATTTAGCTGCTGAAAAGTTTAGAAATAAATCAATGCCATCTCTAGGAAACTGTCCTGAGAACAATAAGAGAAACAGTTATTTACAAAAGTCTACTAACACCTAGACCAGCAAGACAGCATCATAGTTGCAGGAATGGTCCCCATCTTTCTCTCACCTCCAGCTTCCTGGGGAAGAAACTCTACTCTGGGAAGTCTGCAGCAATTGTGTTTGTCTGTGGAGGCAGAGGCTCCCAGGGTGCAGCTCCAGTTTCACCAGGAAAGGGACAGATTGGGAACCCGGCTCATCCCCTTCAGCCTGTGTTACACAGGCTCCATTCTGGGTGGATGTGGTAAGAGGAATTAGAAGCTAGTTCTCCATCCAGCTCCCTCTCACAGAGCAGGAACTTCTCCCGAGGCATGTGGTTATCCTCACCTCAGCTTGATCAGTGGGCCATCATTTCATACCAGAAGCAGGGATCCTGCAAGGCAATGGAGGATCCACCCTAAGCAGGATATCATAGGACAGCAAGAAGCAAACTTATCTGTTTCCACAGCTCCAGGGGCGCAGCAGGACTCCGCCTAGCAGAAGAGGTATGCCGTAAGAACTGGTCGTCTACTTAGGGACGGATTTAGGAGAAACATGGAAAATGGTCTTTCATATGGATGTTATTATAGCAACGGAAACGTTTGAGGAGAACCCAGACGCTGATGTAGCAGTAAGTTGCATTGACTTAGAAGACTGACTGGGACCAACCTCATGGATAAAGTCACATCCATCCTTGGATGTCTAGGAGACAGTGTACATCCCAAACTTATCCTTGCTCGTCAAGAACTGCACAAGGACACTACTAGTCCCTGACTGATTTTGAAATAACCTTGTGAACTTCCTGAATGACAGAAGCAACTTCGACATTAAGCAAACATCCATGGCAAAATGTGAAAACCCAATAGATAAAATGGCAGAAGCAAAATTTTGACCACTAAGTGGGTTATCCATACAATCTAGGAGGAAGTTATAAGGAAAACAGTCTGCATTGCAGGGCTAGGGAGAGAACAGGTTCACAGCAGGTTTAATCAGACAAATCACTAAACACATAGCAAGTGACCTTGAAAACAGAAAAATCAAGGGGAAGGTGTATTATAGAAATCGAGTCAATCGCAGTTGGCACAATCTATTATACAAAATATATAGGTTAAGGCTAGGCCCATGGGCACTTGTGGGAAGTCCCACACCTCCCAGCAACTTATGGGAAAGCTGCAGACTCAGGCTGAGGACTGGATTTGACTCTGGATTAGGCTCCCATTCCACAGGAAGTCCACACCTGCTGGGTGAGGCTCGGGTCACACAGAGAGGTCCATGACTGCAGCTGCTACAGGCGCAGCGGTCTGACCAGTCCTGAGCCAGGGCAAGACCTGTTTGCACCTAGGATGTTCCCTATCTTCCTGTGACTTCAAAAGGAGCTGAAGACCAAGGGTGGGGCCTGATTGGACTCCAGTAAGGCCCACAGCATCTGGGACATTTCACAGCTCCCAACAGCATTAGAAGTAGCTGCAGACCCAGGGTGGAGAGAAGATCTGAGTCTGGGTGAGGCCCACAGACCAGTGGAGACCCACGCAACTCACAGAAGAAGCTGCAGAGCCAGGCAAAATGCCGCAGCTGACATAGGACAATGTGTGACCATCAGAAAAAGACTCCAGATAGAGCGTCTGGCCCTCAAACGCCAGTCTCAGCGGTAAAAGACACCTGAGCCCCATGGGGACTAAATAGTGCCAGTGCTACCAATGGGAGGGAGAAAGGGGATGAGACTTGTAAGCTACCAAAAAAGGAAACACTGAAGTTTAGCGCATGCTAAGAACCAGGGGTGCAGGACCCATATAGAATAGGAAAATGGGCAATAGAAATTCTGCTTGAGGGGAACAAACACTGACCTGTGGCACAGCGACATCAATGCAACTATAATATCTCACCGAAACATGAAAGTAGCAACAAAGCTGAGGTGTGAAGAAAAGAAGCAAATGGATGTTCAAGAAACAGAAAAGAAATTACTAAGAAGCAAATTTTACTAAGGGAAGCTCCTCAGCATACTTGAAAAGGTTCAATCCAGCATAGCTAAATTGGAAAAGAAAGATTAGGCAATCTGGAGAATGCCCAGAAAAAGAACTAAAAAGAAAGGAAGTATCAGAAAAATACTATTGAATCTCCCAAACTACGTTAAGAGTCTCCAGGAAGAAGAAAAAGAAGAGGAGGAGGAGGAGGAGGAAGAAGAAGAAGCAGCAGCAGCGTTTTATGTGATTGCTGAAAATTACTAAGTTTAATGGAAATTATGAAGCAGTGCATTCAAAAAGCTCAACAGGCAAACCAATAAAACATTGAATAAGCCCACACATTCATACAAGTTTAAAAGTCAAAGACAAAGAAAAAAAACAGAGACCATAGGCAAGGAGTGATAGTCTACATCAGGACATAAGGAGTGCCTGAGTCTGCACTTACCAGCCCCTTCAGTTCCCATTGTAAACGGGCACATTGTAGAGGCCCGCTCGCACCCTCAGCCATGCCCACTGCCCCACAGTACCTGGTGCAGAGAAGGAAGGGCTGCATGTGCCCTGTGTCTCTGGCAAACACTTTGGTCATGCAGCATGTTCATCCCAGCCAGGCAGGAAGGACCCCTCTGGAGTTCTCAGCTGTGCTCACTTCCCTCTCCTGTGTGCACATGGCTAGTGAAGCCAGAGGCTCACTTCCCAGGGCACACATTTGCTGCTGGGCACATATTCCAGAAAGGGCAGCAAGAGGAGGTGATGTACCCACACCTGACGCACACAACACTCCACACACACACCCCAGGTGGTGAAATTAATGGTCCCAGAATGCCCAGCTTGGACACACTCACAGAGAGCTTTATGATCCCTGGGTCTGAAGACGAGAAGACATATGACATGAAATTGCCTTCCCAGGACACTGCCGCACACATGGTGCACTGACTCTGGTTACCTGTGCCCCACTCCAATGAGCTGTCACCTCCAGCGATACTCCATGAATCAACAGTGAGTCTTTCCAACATTGAACTCAGGCAACACCAGGCAGCAGCGCGAACCAAACACCAAACAAACGCTCCCTTAGCTCAGGAGTGACAGAAAGTCTTAACAGAGTTGCTTCAGGTGGGCAAATCCTAAAGGAAATACACTGGAGACAGGAAAAGTCAAGATCAAATGTTTCCTCCAAAACCTGACATTCTCATACAAATGGCCACCAAGAACAGTGATTTCCACAAAATTCCACACAAAGAAGCCAAAAGAATGAGTCGAATATCTTCAAAAACTGTCAAAGAAGGTGCTAATAGATGCTTGGAAGAATTCAAAGATGATATGAACAATCTCCTCAATGAATTCCAAGAAACACAAACAGCTGAGCGATACAAGTCCGTTCAGGATATGAAAATAGAATTCAATAAAGATACAGATACATTGTAAAAAACATGGGAAAATACAAATGAAAAAAATTAAATCCAAATAAAATCCTCAATGAAAAGCTTGACGACTGAAAGGATCATATGGAAGAAATACTGCCAGGCTTGGGGACAGGTAGAGCATGCAGTTAAAATAAATGGCAATATTGTAAAAACAGGAACAAAACCTAAGAGACTTTTGGGACATTGTGAGAAAACTAACTATAAATTATGAGCATAGAGGGATAATAATCCCATTCCAAAGATACGGACAATAATTTCCATAAAACCACAGAAGAAAACTTCCCTAATCTATGAAAATAGATGCCCAATCAGATACAATACAAAGAACATCAAGTAGACAGGTCCAGAAAAGAAACTTCCCATGCCATATTAGTTATAACACTAAACATACAAAATAAGGGAAGGATAGTGAATGCTTCGGGAGAGCCTGAGTCACACATCAGAATAACCGCGGATTTCTGAATGGAAACTAAAACCCACATGAGAGGGAGCAACAAAGTTCAAATTCAGGAAGAATGCAGAGGCCAGCACAGATTACCTTGCAACACCATTGCAGACACCAGCACAAATTACCTTGCAACACCATCCATCATAATGAAGGGAGGAAGAAAAACTTTCCACAAAAAAAGTACACTGTAGCAATTTGTGTCCACTAAGCCAACTCTACAGAGGGTGCAGGAGGGGATACCCAGAATGCGAGAATATGATGAATGCATCCAAGTAGCCACAGATACTAAAAGTAGCCAAGACATTTGTTAAACAGATGAAAACCAGGAACACAACAAACACTATAAAATCAGTAAAATGACAGGAATTGGCACATCTTTTCATAATAACTCTGAATATCAGTGGTGTCAACTCCCCAATCAAAAGGCACAGGCTAGCAGATTGAATAAGAAAACAGAATCCCTCTTTGTGGGTTCCTTTGCCTTACCTATTTTACTTAGGGTTTCTATTGCTTCCATGATACACCAGGACCAAAAGCAACCTGGGGAAGAAAGGGTTTGTGTGAGCTCACAGTTCCACATCACACTCCATCATCTGAGGAAGTCAGGCAGGAGCCTAGCGGCAGAAATTGAAGCAGAGGCCATGGAAGGATACTGTTTTCTGGCTTGCGCCTCATGGCTTGTTCAGCCTGTTTTTCTCATAGCACCCAAGGCTGTCAGCAAAGCACAGGGGTGGCACTGCCCACAGTGAGCTGGGCACTCTCGTACCAATCATCAATCAAGAAAATTTCTCTTAAGTTTACCCACAAACCTAGTGTGGGCATTTTCTCAATCGAGAATCACTCTTTCCAAATGACTCTAGCTGTGTCAAATTAGTCCATAAAATAGAAACAGAAGGGACACTTCCACATTCTTTTCATGAAACCAGCATCACACTGGCAGTTAATCCAGAAAAAGACCCAACACCTCTCCCTAAAAGAGGAAGAGAATCATGAGCCAATCTCCCTGATGAACACAGATGCAAAAATCCTCCATGAAAATACTTACGAATTAAAGAAGACATCAAAAGATCCACCATAGTAAACCAGCTGCTCTGAGGGATGAAGGGATCATCCAATATATATAAATCAATTAGTGCAATCAACCACATAAATGGACTCAAGGACAGAAACCACACAATTATTTCATTAGGTGTAGAAAAGACCTTTGATGGAATCCAGCATCCTTTATGATAGAAGGCCTGCAGAGACCACGGATACAGGGAAAGTATCTCAACATGAGAAAGGCAATATATGACAAGCAGAGAGTCAACATCAGGCTAAAATGGAGAACTGTAAGCATTCCCACGTGAATGAGGAAGAATTCAAAGATGTCCATCTTCTCCACTTCTTAACACAGTGCTTAAAATCCTAGGGAAGGAAAAAGTAATCTTTATTTTCAGGTGATACGATTCTATAAAATCAAAGACCCTGAAGAAAGCTCATACATCTGAAAAACACTTTCACTATCAAAGTAACAAGGAACAAAGTTAACACATCAAACCAAATGTGTTCTTATATAACAATGACAGACGTACTGGGACGCAGTCTCATTCACAATAGTCTAGAAAATATATCTCGAAAGAAACCAAACAAAGGCAGGGAAAGACTTGTGCCGCAAAAATATAAAGACACTGATGGAAGACGTGCAGGAAGACAGTAGACAATGGAAAGACTTCCCATGCTGGGAAAATCTCACACGTGTGCTCAGCCCCATCTACTACATTCCTAGCAAGTTCCCAGAGCAATCCTCGGTCTGTCTCCCTTCCAGCCTTCAGACTTAGCCCATGTTGCACGCCCTTCTTGCAGAGCCGATCCAATTAGTCTGAAATGCACTCTTTCCAGCCCCCAGGAGTGGCCCCATCTCACCTGCTTTGTTCAGCATAGGTTGGCTAGCCCTCCTGACCCTAACCTGCCTCTACCACCACATCCAACTACCAGGCCTAGCTCTGGTGACACAGGTGACACAGACTGTACCCAGGGCCAGTCTGACTTCACCCCCTACCCAGTCTCCAGGCTTCTCCCAGGTTACAGCTCATGTGCGCAGGGCCAGTCTGGTAAAACAATTAGACCACAGAAGAGAAAGATTGGAAAAACAAAACCAAAGGAGCACGCAGGAATTGTGCGACACCATGAAAAGATCAAATCTTAAAATAATAGGCATAGATAAAGAAAATGAATCCTAAGTCAATGGCATAGGTCAGGCTTTTAACAAAACCCTTGAAAAAAAAAAACTTCCTCAGGCTAAGGACAAATAGACACAGAGTCAAGAAGTAGACAGAACTCCAAGTAGACAGGACTAGAAAAGAAACTCCCACAGTCTATCATAGTCAAAACACTAAATATTCAGACCAAAGGGAGGACACTGAAAGATGCATAAAAAAGAAAATTCATCAGAATAACAGATAATTTCTCAATGGAAACCTTGTAAAGTCAGAAGAACCTGAAGCAATACACTCTAAGTTCTAAAAATCACAGTGCCAACCTAGACTATCGTACCCAGAAAACCGTCTGACATGTGTGAAGAAAAGAAAGGAATCTTTCTTTTTTGATATTGTTGGGGTGTTTTTGTGGATGTTGTGTGTTTTGTTTTGTTTTGAGACGGGGCTTCTCTGTGTAAACCTCGCTTTCCTGGAACTAGCTCTTGTAGACCAGGCTGGCCTCAAACTCACAGAGATCCACCTGTCTCTGTCTCCCAAATGCTGGGATTAAAGGCCTGAGCCACCATACCCGGCAAGAAAATCTTTCTATGATGCAAAGAGGCTAAAAGAATTCTGGTCCACTAATCATCCCTATAGAGAAAACTGGAAGCAATATTTCCAATTCAAGGGGAATAAGTATACCCAAGAGACTGTAGAAATAAGTGATAAGTGCTAACTACTGAAACAACTACAAATAAGAACACAAAGAACAAGCCAACGAACAACTGCAACCAACACATATCTATTATATATTTATTTGTTTATACGTAACCAATGGCCAAAGGAGAGGAGGCTATGATTTCGGGAGGGAGCTAGGTGAGGGACGTGGGAAAGAAGGAGGGAGGGGAGGGGAGGGAGAGGGGGAATAACATAACTATATCTATTTTAAATTTTGTTTATTTATTTTACATGTATGGGTGTTTTGCCTGCATGTATAATGTTATCTATGTGTGTCTGTGTCCACAGAGGCCAGCAAAGGGCGGTAGACCTCTGGAACTGGAGTTACAGATGGTTGTGAGCTGCCATGTGCATGCTGGGAACTGAACTCAGGTCCACTGGAAGAACAGCCAGTGCTCTTAACCACTGAGCTCTCTCTCTCTCCAGCCCAAGATAATCATATTTTTATTTTAAAACTTTTGAAAATATATAAATATATAATATACAAATATATTATATAAATATATATATAATTATATATATACAATATTTTATATATATTTAAGCCGAGTGTTGGTGGCACACACCTTTAATCCCAGCACTTGGGAGTTGAGAGGCAGAGGCAGACATATCTCTGTGAGTTCTAGTCTAGTCTACAGAATGAGTTCCAGAACAGCTGAGATACACAGAGAGACCCTGTCTTGGAAAACAAACAAACAAACCTACATATATATACACACACATATATACACATAGATAGATAGTAGATAGCAGATAGATAGATATAGATATTTAAAAGGCAGACATCCTACATGTCTGGAGAGCCTTTGTGAGTTGTTGGTCAGGGGGACCCAAAGACCCCCAAACAATATAGCTATTGCCATTCTGTTGCTTGTCCACCAGAATCAGTTGATGATAAGACCCTGTTGCTGAAGACACCATCCCTCTTCATTACAAGGTATGGAGGAAGAAAACCAACTGAAATTTAATAGATTATCAATAGATCATGATAAATTAACGTGCATGTTGTAGACACTATTTAGAAAAAGTGAAATACTTATAAAATAAATGATATAATTAAAAGACATGAACAAAAGTAGCACATGGCACACAAGATCAAAAACGAAAGAGTAACGGTAAATCCAACCCCACCATCAATTTAATATTAAGTGTAAATGGATTAAATAATATAATCAAAAGGAAGAAATCAGAAGACAGCACTGAATAATAACCAAAAGGATTCAATATTACTCTTTATACCAGTCATCCTTGGATTCAGTCACATAAACAAATAGGAAGTTACAAGACAGAATACATGACACGTGCTAGCACCCCACCACCCCCCCACCCTCCACCAAAGATGCGCTTGTCAGTACTCAGGCAAATACCTAGCCAGCCCCAAGGTCTTATGGCCACACACGCATTGTCAGTATTCAGGCAAATCCTTGGTCTGCCCAGTGTCCTACAGCTGTATATCACTACGTAATCTGTGCACATGCACTGAGTGGTTGTTTAAGTCTGTACGCATGCGCCAAGGTCCCTTTTAAACAGCCTCTGCCTGTTCCTAGATCTCTTCACCACTTCCTTTTTCCGACGCAGCCACCTCATGAATACCTCTTTTCACCTCCTATCAATAAACTTCCACGTGGGTTTGCTGTACACTGTGGTTCATTCTCACTGCTGCTAAACTACAACAATATGCCACTGCCAGACTGGCTATAAGCAGCAAAGATGAGTTTAAAATTAAATGTAAAAATACTGTAGATAAAGACCGAATTTACAAAAGGATTCATTTTTTCATTTTTTGGGAAGATATAACAAATGCAAATATAGACATGCACAACAAAAGAGCGCCCCCCCCAAAAAAAAAGAAAAAAGAAAAAGAAGAAGCAAAACTTGAGCAAATGTAAGAAGAAATGGGCAGTTTGAACATAATAATCAGACATTTTTAACACTCTGTTTTGAATAATAAATAGAACCATGGATCAGGTGATAAACTAAAACCTACAGACAACTACAGAACACTGTGCCCTAAATGTGCTGAAGGCACGCTCTTCTGAGGTTCACATGCAATGGTCTCCTCATGGGGAACCCTAAAATCAGCCTCAAAAGATACTTTTAAAAATTGAAATCATACAAAGCATTTTCTCAAACCACAGTGGAACAGAATTAGAAATCAACAAGAGAAAGAAACTAGGTAAAGTTTCAAATATGTGAAATTAACACACTCCTAAATAACCAACGAGTCAAAGATAACAAGGAAAGTTAGCAAAATCCTTAGCTAGCAAGTCTTTGTCCAATGGGACAATTTGTTAAGGTCCTATTAAGGACACAAGTCCCATTCCAGGGAAAAGCGAATCCATAGGACAGGAAGAAGCACTCCCGGGTTTTCCTGTGGGTACAGGTACATCCCCTTGCTTGTGCAGCAAAGTGGGAGGAATCTGCAAGCAGCTCAACCATCTCTGTGGATGTGGAAGACAGGAAACGCTCCTCCTTGTATCCTCTCCTTCCTCTTGCCATTGGCTTGGCACAGGGCGTCCTGGGTTTGCTAGGCCACCGACATGGGCTCCTATGTCATATTAATTCAGTGAAAATGGATCTCTCATGGCTTTTCTCTAGGCAAGCTACATCCCTGGTTATCAGTAGAAACTAATGCATCCTTTCTTTGATGAATGGATACAGAGAAGCCTAGATAGGTATGGAGCACACAGTAGGTATCTTTGGGTGCTGGCCACTGTTCCATCCCCTTTGCATGCTCACCATACTATTCTTTTTCTCAACAACCGTAAGCTGAAAGGTGCTAGGGACAGATGATGAGCCCAATTAGTAGGGGGAAAGGCTAGGACCCTGTTGTTGGGGGGGGGGATTGTTGGTTCCCGGCCACTTAGCCCCAAAATAATGACACAGAAACTGTATTAATTAAATCACTGCTTGGCCCATTAACTCTAGCTTCTTATTGGCTAACTCTTACATATTAATTTAACCCATTTCTATTAATCTGTGTATTGCCACGTGGCTGTGGCATACTGACTAAGATTCCGTCTGGCTCCTGCAGGGCTACATGGCTTCTCTCTGACTCCACCTTCTTTCTCCCAGCATTCAGTTTAGTTTTCCCTGCCTACCTCTATTCTTTTGACCTATCAGGCCTATTCTTTTCTTTACTAATTAACCAATTGTATTCACAGCATACAAAAGGGAATCCCACATCAGGACCCAGAGCCCAGGCTGTCTCTAAATCACACAACTAGTTAATGCTAACACAAACACAAAGCTGCACTCCCCTGGCCCCAGACTGTGTGGTCTTTTCTACATGCTAAAAGATGAAGGAAACTTTCATCTTAAGAAGGCCAGGGCAGGATATTGGATGTTGGCTCAGAGATACTTTATAAATCAGTAGTTCTACACAAGTTGCTCATTGGGACCACCAAGGCAGCTAAAAAGATTAAAATGTAAAAATAAAGGCCTAAATAGAAATTTTTGAAAAGAACATGCTCAAATGGCCAGCAGACATACCAAGAATACTCATCATCAGAAATCGTCAGCATAATGCAAGTCAAAACCACAAAGAAATACCACCTGCCCTAGTAAGAATGACTGATTTTTTTTTTAAAGATGAGAGATACCAAGTCCTGGTAAAGATATGGGGGAAAAGGAACTTCTACACAGTTTGTAGGGCTGTGAATTACAGAGGTCAGAAAGGAATGTCTGTGTGCATGTGTATGTGTGTTTATAAATTACATATATATATATAAAGAAAATGAAGCTAACAAACAGACATTAGATAACAGCAGACATCTGCACTCTCACTTTTATTATGGGACCATTTACAACGGCTAAGAAGAAATAGCCTAAGGGTCTATTAACAAATGAATTTTTAAAAAATGGTACCTACACACTATGAATATGATTCGGCTGCAGAAAAAAAAATGAAACCCTGTTTTTACAAAGTCATAGATGAGCTGGAGGCTGTCATGTTAAGTGAACCAAGACAAGCGGAGCATGAACAGACAAATGTCACTGGTCTCACTTCTACGTAGAATCTACTAGTGTGGATCTTAGAACCTTGGAGTATACTGTTGTTTACTAGAAGCCAAGGAAGGGAGGGAACTGGAAACACACAGGGAGGTCGGATGAGTGCTCTCCCAGGAGTTCCTCTTGGCTTCTCCTTAGCAGCTCCCGGCTCATGTGCTCCATCTGGGCCATGTGGATATCTGAAGATCAGTGGTCTCTTATCCAGAAGAATGTGTGTGAATGGCCAGGTCTTAGAAAGGCAACTAGGGAAAGTTTTCATTTTACAAAGGGGCGTGACAAACTCTGGGAGGGGGTTACATTCCAAAGGATGAAGAAGCAAGGGAACTCTGGGTTCACAACAGCAAGACTAAGAACTTAGATGTATCTATGATGAGTCATAAAGGCCCTGAAGGGGAAGTTGGTTGAGATTGAGGTAAACTCTGAAGTGGTCGCACCAGGAAACCCAACATAAAGCATCTCTAAGGCAGAGGAACAATGGGCAGTGGACCAATCTACACACAGGGCCCGGGAAAGGGGAAGAACTGAGCAGGGACCTCCCAGACTTATTAGTAAAAAAGGCTGTTATTATATACAAGTTTCCCAGGTGTCCTTATGAGGAAATAATCAAAGGTTAAAGCCTCAAGGCCTCTAATCTGTCACTTCAAATACAGTTGGCAACTTTGCAATCATAATCTTCTGATAACTAGCAAAGACAGAATCCACTCTGAAAACAATAATGTACATTTGTAGAATCTTCCCGTTTATCCTCATTTTATAATTAACAATTCGGACTCTTGAGCAAAATGACGTCTTAATGGTCAAACAGTTTGTGAAAAGCAAGGTTTGAACTCTAGTTCAATTCCTTCCTCAACCTCCTTTCAGAACACAGAAAAACACTCTCTTTTATGGGACAATGGTTCAGCATTCAGTGTGAGCCTGTGGGCTTGGGTCCCAGCAAGGCCTGCTCTCTAAGTTTGGCTCCTCTGTGTCCTTCTAGCCAACAAGGCAAGCATGATCACTGCTCACTTGTGCCAGTCGCTCAGGGCAGAGCCACGGAGGGCTGGAGGCTCTAGTCTTTGCTCTGATTTAGGCAAAGTTTTTAGTTTTTCAGAGCCTTGCTCCCTCCGCCGTTACACGAGCTTTGTAGCAGCCATCTGAAAGTCCTAAGTCTCTTGTGAAGATTGTGAGCATTGGTTCATGCAGCGGGGTCACAAGTAGACACTCACCAAATGGCAGTACAGAGAGCTGATTTGCAATCTGAGGTGAGAGCAAGGGAAATCCTGTCATTGCTTCTTGTGAAGAAAGCAGTGGTAGGTTTATATTATCAATTGGGTGTTTGCAGAGCACAGCTATGGAGTATTTGAGTCAAACAAGACAAGCCTTGGGAGTGCATCTCTGGCCCTGTGCCCCTGTCAGGCTTCAGAGGGCCATTCGAAGTGAACCCAGGACTGTGAACAAGGACACTTGCTGGGGAATGTCCTCTGTGGTGAACAAACCCGGTAGAATGATGAAGCCCACAAGCCCCATTCAACCTATGGCAGTTCATTAGGAACAAAACATGACGAGTTCATTTGAATGGAGGCTAATGGCAAGCAGATGTGCTGGCAAAGCAAGACCCCAAAAACGCTCTCCAAAAGTGCAGTTATATTCTGTAAACTCAGAGTCCTGTTTTCACTTTACGTTTCAGTCCTCCAAGAGCGAGGGAGACAGAGGATGGCTAAGAGGAAACAAGGCATGGCCAGAGAATGTGTTTATGCTTCTGCAGCACTAAAATGCCCCCAGCAGGAAGAAAATGAGGCCTGGGGAAAGAGAAAGGGACTGGATTGGCCTCTGGAAGCACATTTAACCTGTGCCTACCTGTGCCTACCTGTGGGATGCTTGGAACAGGTTGTTCTGGAATGTTCTGCTGTAACACAAGGAGAAAAAAAAGTGAACACTATTTACAAATTGGTGTCTGGACACTATGATAGATTATTATGCACACAAATGTACACACATACACACACATGCATACATGCAGACACACGTACTTTCATAACGTCAGTCACGTTTAACAGAGTAGTAGAGGGTTTGGGTTTGCTTTTTATTTTTATTTTTGATTTTCCTCTTTTTGTTTGGTGTTTGTTTTTTGTTTGCTTGTTTGTTTGTTTGTTTTAACAGGCTCCAAAGTAATGTGGAGCGATTGGCATGAGCCCCAGTGGTCTGAGTGGAACAGAGCACAGATGTTAGTGAAACAGTAGGCACAGACAGAAGACAGTGCACTTTGAGCCCCTCTTAAATCTTCATAAAATTCTGTCTTGTTTGATCAGATGAAAATTCACAAATGTTGCAGTTCTGTGTCTGTGTGGACTCATGTGGGGATGAAACAGACACAGTAAAACAGAAACGGGATGCAAGGGAATCGCAAATGTGTAAAGTCAGGCACTTCCAAAAATTTCAGGAAGGGGTTTGGCTCCCACATGCTGCAGATTTGGGGTTTAGCTTGCATAAAACTAAGCTGATTTTGGTACCCATAATCTACTTCATTAAAACTGACAAACATACTAGGGTTTAGTGCTCTTGGCTGAGCGTCATTGGGAGATCAAAGGAGGAAAAGAAAATTTGGTCACTAGGGGAAACTCCACGTCTAAATATTTCTAACTAGACGGTGTATGACTGACCTGGGACACACAGCTGCCTGTCCTTTGGGCCTGGGAGCCTTGTCAAGTGTTTTTCCCACATCACACATTACATGAGTTCTCATGTAGTCTGCATTACAATTCTTTAACGTGTTAACGCTGAAATCATTTCAAAGATTTCCAAGGATTTGAGCAAAATAGTGACCATTCTGAGTTGGATTACAAATGTGTGTCAGTTTTACATAAGGAAAAATAAAATTGGAACCATAATAGGGTATCTGAAATATTCAGTTCCAAATGGATTAAAAGCTAAATAAATGAATCTAAGAGAAAATGTTTGGAGCTAAATATGGGAGGAAAAGGAAGTTTTTTTTTAATTAAGAAAATATTTAATTTTTAATTTTGTGTGTGTGTTTGAGTGTATGTGTATTTGTGTGCGTGTGTGTCTGTGTGTGTGTAAGAGAAAGAGAGAGCGAGAGAGAGAGGGAGAAAGAGAGAGGGAGAGAGGGAGGGAGGGAGGGGGAGAGGGCAGTCATTTTTGGAGTCCAGAAGAGGGCATTAAGTCCCCTAAAACCAAAGTTACAAACATCTGTGAGCCTTCTACTGTGGGTGCTGGGATCTGAACTCAGATTCTCTGGGAAAGTAACAAGCACTCTTTTGAGTCCAGAAGAGGTTTTTGCAGAAACCCCAATATTACACAGTATAAAAGAAAATGTATCTAATTTTCCTGTACTGTAATTGAAAACAGGTTGGATTTCTGACTATGAAGAAAAGAGTTATAACAAAAACAAGCAAAACAACAACAAAAACAATTTCACCCCCAGACAGGTTTAAATTAAACAAAGTTATCCAACAATAAGCATTTTAGTCTTCTAGAGAGTGACTTAAGGCAAATATCCCTGGATTTCCCCTGGAAACTAGTACATACAGTGGCCCTGCAGCTGCCTGGGCTGCTCAGTGTACAGACATATCAGGGCAGTGCTGGCCATGAACACCAGAAACTTTGCAGTTTGTAGCAGGGGTGTTAACTAGACTTAGGATGAAAACAGATGGCTGATAGTGTTTTTTACAAAATAAAAGTCTCAATAAGAAAGGGGATGATCCATAACAGTGTTAGCCTGACACTGTAGTCCTGGTGGTGATTCCTGGCAGAACAGCCTGGAATTTCAGGGAGATACTTCATAGAAGGCTTTGTAGGTTCAGCACACACACGTGTAAAACTGGGAAATTTAGTGTGCAGGTGGAAGACAATAGAGAACCCAGAGGAGGCACAGGCCAGGGTGATTCTGGTGACTGCCCAGTTAGGGGCCACATAATGTCAGGGGGTTAGTCTACAGAAAATTCCAGATAGGTTAACCAGAAACTATAGAAAGTCAAAACAGAAAATTTCATAGTTCTTGAGATAGACCATGTAAACATCCCAATA
>PVIU01030772.1:0-15693 GCA_004026605.1 Ondatra zibethicus | reverse complement strand
TTATGGACAGGTACCAAGAAAAGGGCTTTTGCTAGATCAATAGCTGCATACCATGTGCCATGTATGTGTTAATCTGCTTGAGTAAGGACACCACATATGATACAGCAGCTGCAATTGGAGTCACTACTTGATGGAGGTTTTGATAGTCACCCATCACTCTCTGTGATCCACCTGTCTTCTGCACTGGTAAGATAGGCGCATTGGAGCCAACACCCTGCATCTTTCAAGTCCTTGGTGGTGGCACTAATTTCTGAAGTTCCTCCAGAGGTGACATACTGGTTTTGATTCACTATTTTTCTCTGGCAGAGGCAACTAATGGCTTCCATTTAGTTTTTTCAATCATAAAAGCCCTCACTCCATAGGTCACAGAATCAGCCCCGATGACATCGCAGCTGCTGATGACACCATAGGAGAAGCGGAAAGAGGTTCCTCAACCCATGATCCTGACTTCTTTGTACTACCTTGCTGCAGGCTGAGGAAAGGGGTACCTGAACCAGTGTTCCTGACTCACTACAACTTGCTGCAGTCTGAGAAGGGAGAGAATATCCTGGCAATAACTGATGATTCTCAGCCTCTTGATGGACTTGCTATGCAAACTTCCAGACCTAATGAGTCCTGTTTACCTTGGAGCCAGACTGGAAATGCAGACTGAACATTTGACTGTTTTACTCTTTGGACACAACTCATTTTGCCAGTGTGGTATTCAATCTGCTGTTGAAATATAGGGCTAGAAAACAGACCTCAGTTTTTTCCTGGGGGTGGGGAGGACTCAGTACAGGGAGTGACTGAAGCCCCTCATCAAATATGAGGAGGGTAGCCTAAGGGTTTTTTTCTGCTGCTCAGAGACTGAGACAATTACTTAAATGCAGAACTACAATTGGACTCTCACCCATCACAGAAACCTTTTCTTGTCTTTAGAATGGATTTAAGAGAATTGCAATGTGACAAATTGTATGTTTATTGTTAATTATTTCCACTCTTAAATTATGGTATTGACCTGGTAATGTTTATAACTGATTTAGATATATCACTATAAGATATTAAGAAAAGTTTGACATTTCCAATGAGTTCGTGGATTTGGCATATTTGATAAGAAATTCAGATTTTGATACAGCTAAAAATTGTTAAGAAATACTCTAGACCAATTGAAAAGGGCATTTCCAACCTTGGTGATCTTCAATTCTTTTAATTAGGAGGCTGTAGCCATAGGAAATTGTATTTTCACAAAGCATTATCTAATTGCAGATGAACTCTCTTGACAGGAACTTGGCTCAGAGACACAGAGTACACAAAGAGTACTTTCTCCCTTAACCAGTTGCTTACAGATGTTGGCAGTCAAATATGGGTTTGATCTTTTTTCCTCCCAGACACCTAAGACATGGACACGTATGATTGGAATACATGTACCAAAGACAGACAAGTCTGGGAAATGGGGAAGTGTTCACCTAAGGCAGACACAATCATCTGTCCTGTTGCAGAAGCACAGGCTTTATTAAAATTAATAAAAAGGGAGAAATTGTGGATGCCCAAAAATGTGAGCCTAATTCCACCCTGACAGATGGTCAGGATATGCAAGTGTACTTCTGCTCCTTCTTTTGTAATTGGAGGTCACCTGGGGAATGGCTGCCTTCAGGATACTTGGTCTAGGGTTGCTTTATGGCCTAAACAATGCTAATGACTTGATGCCTCAAGGTGTTAAAGCAATTAACTGTTTGAGTTGTCCTTTGTATCATGTTAAAGAAGTCTTTTGTTGTCTTCTTCCCCCTTTCATATTGGGGTATAAAAGTATAGAAAATTAAACACGGTTGATTTCAGTATTCACTGGAATGCCTTCCTGGTATTTTCTGTGATTTCTGTTTTATTATTTTCATGTGTCTTTGTATTCTTTACTAATATTTCTAAATTCTCACGCCCCTTACCCGGGTAAGAGGTGTTCCTGTTGAGGCCGGTCCAGACCAACACACGCCACAGTAAAAAGTCACTTTGGCTGAGCTTCGCATTACAACAGCAACAATTATCTTGCTTTGGGGATTCAGGGCTGCCATCTGGCTCCTACTACTCTGGACCCAATTAATCTCATTGTATTTAATTCATGCAACTGAGCAGCTACATCTCCAACCCTAAAGTCTGGCATAAGGAGAGGGCAACAACAAAGCTCTTCAGATGTGCTGGTGCCCTCTCTTCAGTCTGCATCTTACAGGTTACTGAAGGACATTTCTTCGAGCCTTCCCATTGTAGATGATTAAGTTTTATATAGCAAATCTACCCTAGCACTGGAATTTCCCAGAGTCTCAAAATCCCTTTATCAACACCAAGCCAAGGGGTTTCAGGCATCTCCAACTCCTTTTCAATAGGCCATCTTTCTACAAATGCTTCAGCTAACTATTCACACAAACTTGGGACACATTTTTTCCCCAACTGTCTGAGTTTCTATATTAAACCTAGACTTTCCACTCAGAGGGCCCGTATCAATAAACTCAACCTAATCCAGGTTTACATTTCTACCATGATCCCATACCTTCAAATCCATTCCCACACATATTCCCCAGACTTCTGCTTGAATGCATTAGCAAACTCATTAAGGCCTTTGGTAGTATAGTGTACTTACTCATGGACTACACTTTTGACATCCCCTCTAAGAACCTGCTTAGTCTTTACTAAGGTTATAGGTGTAGCAGCAGCTATTGGTTGACACTGAGGGACATCCGAGTGTGTGTGTATGTGTGTCTTGATGGGGGGAGACAGACATAGGAGACTGGGAGGTGAGCACAATCAGGCTGTATGATATGAGATTCCCAGATAATCAATAAAACAATTTTTTTCAATTTGTTATTTTCCTTTATTTAGCATATTGGTATACTTTAAAAACAAAACAAAACAAAAGCACAATAGACCAAACATGATGGTGTATAATTTTTTTGAATAATTTAAAAAAATTATTTAAGAAAAAATCCCACAGATGTGCCGGCCACTTGGATTTTAGTTCCAGATGTAGTCGAATTGACAACCAGGAATAGCCAGTACACTTAGGCCCAGTGTTTCCACACACCGCTCCCTCCCTTCTGCAATGGTAATATATCTTCTGGGGCACTCGAGGTTGGAAGGATGCTTTTTGATTTCACAGTAAAGAGAATGTCTTGAGTCTAAGAAAAGACTTTGGGCTTTGAAACTGTTTTGAGACTGTGGGGACCTCTGAAGATGTACTAAATGCATTTTGTATTATGATGTGGCTACAAGCCTATGGGGGCCAGGGAGGGGAACGTGGTGGTTTGAATGAGGAGGCTCCTATAGTCTCAATTATTTGCATGCTTGTTCCCCAGTTGAACTGTTTGGAAGGGTTAGAAAGTGTGTCCTTATTGGAGTAGATGTGCTGCTGGGTTGGGCTCTGAGGCTTCAAAAAGCCATGTGTGGCCCGGTGTCTCTCCCTCTGCCCACTTCTTGTACATCAGGATGTAAAGCTGGAGCCACCGCTCCAGCACAGTACCTGTCTGCCTTCTACCTTAGTGATCACAGACTAGCCCTTGAGAACTGAGCAAGCTCCACTTAAATGCTCTTTGAAAAGCATTGCCTTGGACATGGTGTCTCTTCACAGCAATAGAACTAAGACAATGATCATGGATTGTTTTGAGGAACTGATCTACATAGATTCTGTTGAGAGAGAGGGACAGAGGGAGAGGGTGGGTGGAGAAGGAGGAGAGGTGAAGCAAACACAGCAAGCCAATACCAACAAAACTATTTTCATAAAAATTTCTCAAATAAAAATAGGCCATGTATAGACATTTTTAACATTTTAGGCTCTAAATGCTCATTATCTCAGGAGTAGAGACTGAGCTGAGTAAAGATAATCCCTTTGCCTCCCACATGTATGTCACAGAAGCTGTGATTACTCACCGGAGATATGGGCACACAGTGTCCATTGGCATCATAGGAATAACCTATTGACAAGCACATAGAAGAGAGATTTAGTGAAGGGTTTAAAGGAGGCTTTATTGTGTGTGCTATAAACCTGCCATTTAGCTGTTTTTAAGATTCAGCAGTATTAATTACATCCCACAGTGTTATGTAATTTTCATTACCATATATTTGCAGTTTTCTTTCTTTCTTTCTTTCTTTCTTTCTTTCTTTCTTTCTTTCTTTCTTTCTTTCTTTCTTTCTTTCTCTCTTTCTTTTCCTCTTTTTCCTCCTTCTTTTTGGCAGTGCTGAGGATCACACCCAGAGCCTCTTGACTATGAGGCAATCGTCTACCACTACATTTCCAGCCCTCAACACTTTGTAAGCTCTTCAAACAGAAACTCCCCATCCTTCCTCATTTCTGCCCTAGCTACCTTTTTCTGCTTTTATTTCAGTGGATTTTCATGTTAAGTATTCTTTGCCGAAGGAGGACCATACAACGTTTGTCCTTTTATGTCTGGCTCATTTACTCAACACACTGTACCTCAGATTTATAACCTGGATTGTACCAGGTACCAAACTCATGATTGTTCATCATCAAATCAACTACATATATTTAGGGATGACTTTAAAATGTCCACTCATATGTTCATGAGTGTGTGGGCATCTCCACCTTTGATCAATATTCATGCTGCAATGAATATTTGCAAATGCCTGTTTTAATATCTTTTCCCACTTTCGGAGGATCTCTAGGAAGGGGATTACTGGGCAATTTAGAAGAAGGCTTTGCTTCAGTAATTTTTTTATGTATTCATGCATATGCACACTTGTGTGCAGAGGCCAGGGAACAGCCTGGATGTCATTCGTGCACACCATACACAATTTTCTTTTCTTCCTTCCTTCATTTAGGGTTTTTTTCTTTTATTTTAGACAATGAGCTTGAATCATACAAGACATTGTTGTTAACTGTGGTTGGTTGCTATACTATAGAATGAACTCAAAAACTTGTTTTTTTTCAATGAAAAATTTCTACTCTTTTACCAATTTCCATCTGATTTTGTATTAAAACAATAGAGCATATTATTTTTCAAGATATTGGGAACCCCTTGAGGACAGGGACTAAATCTTGTAAATCTTGGTCTTCTTAAAGCACAAAACAATAGATTGTATCAACTAGGTGCTAAGTAAATGTGTTTCTGTTAGATTATAATCTAATTACATCATTTCTCCCTTCTCTTCACCCTTCTAGATATTCCTATATAATCCTCCCCATTTTCCTCCAATTCATGGCCTCTTTTTTACTAATTGTTATTATATGCATATATGTATTTGATATAGTCCTAAATGTAACCTGAGTTCAAATAATGTTACTTGTATATATGTTTTTAGGGCTATTGGGCACTGGACAACCCACTGGTGTGCTCTTTCCTGGGGAAGACCACCTTTCCCATTCCCAGCTTAGTTAATAAAGGGTTGTAAGAATAGAAGGTAAATATAATTTTAGAGACTTTGTAGATTTAGTTATATTTGACTCAGGGAGAGTGGGAATGTGCACATACCATAGGTCTTCCCATTGATAGAGCATTTGTTGAAGACCATCACATTCTCCGTCAGAGTTCCAGTCTTGTCAGAGAACACATATTTGACTTGGCCGAGTTCTTCATTGAGAGTGGTAGTGCGAGCCTGTGCTGGGATGTTCTTTGGTGCATAAAACATCTGTCGATCCCAGTTGATATAGTAACTGTTACCCAGTCTTATTATTTCAACACTAAGGAGAAAGAAAGGAAAAAAACAGTCCTGGTCAGAGCAGGACAAGCAAATATATTATTTTGGTTTCCTTCTTATGGTCCATGATAGAAGAGGGTCTGCATGTGGAAAAAGTATCTTCCTTGGGTCTACCTTCATACAGACTTTTCCACGCTAGTCAGTCCATTACAACTCATACTGTTATGCAAGGTTTTCTCACCAGGACCCTGATATAGCTGATTAATTTGTCTGAGACATACCTTGCTTCCACTCATCTTCTGAAATGTATCCAGAAAAAGTCAATTAAAAATACCTTTGGAGTAACAGTTAACTTTCAAAAGGTTATGTTGGTGTAATTAAAAAGATTATTACTGTGGTCAAGTTGGAAACGAGGAAAACTTGCAGCATTCGAGGAAAACTTGCAGCATTCAGATAATCAGAGGTTGTTTTACAGGCTCATCCTTTGATCAGCTGGTCCACTGTGCTCCATCTCTCCAAATGATCTCTCTATATCAGTGGTTCGCATGCAGGTCAGTGTATCAGTTTTAAGTAAGCATATATTCAGGTGTGGTGGCACGTACTTTAAATCCCAGTTCTCGGGAGGCAGAGGCAGGCAGATTTCTGTGAGTTTGAGGCCAGCCTGGTCTACACAGTGAGTTCCAGGCCAGCCAGGGCCACACGATAAGACCCTGACTAAATGAGTATGTAACAAGTAATGGGCTTCACTATGGCCCATTATATATTTTGTTCTTGTTCACCCCGTTCCACCAGCTTCTGAACTCTTAACCCTCTCCCTAGTCCCTTCACCTCTCTTGAACTGTCCACTTTCTGCTTTCATGTCAAATATACTTCATTACCCTCTTTCTGCTGCTCCCCTAAAATCTCCTTTCCCCTACACACACACGCACACACAGACAAATTCAAATCTAGGTTCCACATGTGAGAAAACATGCAGTGATTGTCCGAGTTTGGCTTATTTTGCTTACTATAATGATTTCCATAATTTTGAAGAGGCTATCATTTCTCCAATGTGTGTTTTGACTCACTTATTAAAGGTAAGGGGGCTGTAATTGTGGGGACTGATTTTAGGTCTCCTGTCTTACTGCACAAGCCAGTGTATCTGTTTGTGCCAGTGCCATGCTGCTTGTGTTACCATAGCTCTACAGTGAGGTCAGATACTGTGACATGCCAGCATTTGGTTTTCTTTGTTTTCTGTCTTCCTGTGTAGGATTGTCTGGCTACTCAAAGTCTTTCAAACTTCCACATTAAAGATTTTTTTTTCTGGGGTCATAAAGAATGTCAGTGGAATTTGGTGGCGATTGTGTTGAATCTATAAAACTGCTTTTGGTACCACTAATAATTTCACAATATGAATTCTGCCAATCCAGGAGCACAGGAGGACTTTCCTTCTTCTAGTGTCTTCTTCCACTCATCTATTCAGGGTTTAGACGTTCTCATTGTGGAAGTCTTTCCTCCTTAGATAGGTTTATGTCTAGGTGTTTTGTTTTTTGGAGCGCTTATGACTGAGAACCCCTCCCTCCAGTTTCTTACTTGAAAACTTTATTATCAGCATATAGAGAAGCTACTAATTAGTTGTGTGTTGGTTTTGTATCCTGATACTTTAATAACTGGTTTTTAAATTAGATATAAGGCTTTTAATATGAAAGTTTCAATGTCTTCATAAGATGTCATCTGCAAATAAGGATCATTTAACTCCCTTTCCTAATTGTTTTTCTTTTATTTCTCTTCCCTGTCTCACTCTAGCTAAGACTTCAAAGACTATATTGCACAAGAGTGAAGGGCTAGGATAACAGTTTAGTGATACATTTGTTGTGCGATCCTAAGGATTGGGGCTATGGGGTGGTGACCGGCCTGCAATTCTAGTACTTGAATGGTGAAGACAGGCCACCCCCAGAGCAAGGAGTCTAGCTAGACCAGCCTGTGTCAGGGAATTCTCAGTTCAGCTGAGGTGGCTCAACAAGAGATCCATCTCAATGAATGGTAGAGAGTGACTGAGGAAGACTCCTGGCACCAAGCTTTGGTTTCCACACACGTGCATAAGCAGCACCCCCACACATATACACACATGCATGCACACCATATACACATACACATGCAAAAAATCAGTGGAGAGAGTAGGCATCCTTGTTTCATTCTGTATTTTAGAGGAAGTGCTGTCAGTATTTCCCACTTGCTACAATTATGGTTTTAGGTTTGTTACACTCAGTTTTCATCATGCTGAGGTATTTTCCTTCTTTTCCTATTTTCTTCAGGGTTTTACTACGAAGGGATACTGAGCTTTCTCAAAATCTTTTTCTTTTCTTTCAGTGATTAATAGAAAATTTATTTATTCAAGAATATAGCAAAGTTAATAGGAGAGGCTAAATGTTCAGTCCAATCTTCCTTCATGGATAAATCTTTCCTTTCTCTCCCCATCTGTTTTGAGAACATAACACTAGAAGATGAGGGGCTCAATACCCAACACAGTTCCTAAAATTGGGTCTGAAATTAGGATAGCTATTTCCTTATCTTGCTTAGGTCTAGTGAATCAAAGCACAACTGTCAATGTGCCCTCAGTGTCTAGGGTCATTGGGCTGAAGGAGATCCTCCCACTTAAGCCATCCTTGACTGAGTCAAGATGTTGGAAAAGTGGCCAGGGTGCAGGCTCCCACTTGGGGAAGCAACATCTTGGGTCCCCTGTGTACAACTGCACCTCCAATTTCCTCTGCATCTACTGAGATGACTGAGTGACTTCTGTCAAGTCTGTTTATATGCTGTGTCAGTTATTGATCTTTGTATCCCAAGGTGAACCAACTTGGTCATGATGTGTTCTCTTCTTTTTCTTCCTTATCTGCTTCTTACTATAGTTTATTTTTAGACCATTCTAAAAAAAATTTCTTATCGTATATTAGTGCTTTGCCTGTGTATGTGTGTGCACCATGTGTGCCTGGTGTCCTCAGAGTCCAGAAGAAAGCAACAGATCCCCTGAAATTGGAAATACAGATCTTTGTGAGCTATCATGTAGTTGCCAGGAACCGACCCTAGAATCTTTACAAGAGCAAGGGGAGATCTTAACCACTGAACCCCCTCTCCAGCTCCCATTTTCAGACCTTCTAAAAGTACTTAGAGCTGGAGAGATTGTGTCATGTACAGGGAGAGTTTATTATAATAACCTATTCTATAATATTATATAATATGAATATCATATCATATAATTAATATGCCAATTATATGATATTTTATTACATACTTAATATTATATGGTTATATATAATTATATTGATAATTGACATTATTTCTTAGATCTTGGTTGGTTCTTTACTGCTTATAGGATAAAATCCAAATCCTTTTGCTTGTAACTTATGGTCTTTTAGATCTAACAACTGGTCCAACTTTGAGAAAACATCCACATCTTGCACCTGTGGACTGCCCAAATATAGTTTGAGGATTACCTTTCCTGTAAACTGTTCTAAGCATCCTAGGGCAGAACTAGTATATTCCTTCTTAAAGTATTTATAATACTCATGCATATAGCCACACTAATTAAAGGAAAAAGAAAAAAATCTCAAATTAATAAAATTAGAGGTTAAACAGGGATTGTTACAACACACTCCAATGAAAGCCAGAGAAACATTATGAAAACTTAGAAAACTTTAACTCATAATAATAAATGAAATAAAGTTATAAATTTTAAAAAAGAAAACTTATACAACTTATATTTGGAACTCAATATAAGTCAATATACCTATTGTCTTAGTCACTCTCTATTTTTTTTGAAGAGACACTGTGATCAAGACAACACGTATTAAAAACAAATCATTTAATTGGGGGCTTGCTTACAGTTTCAGAGGGTTAGTCCATTATCATCATAATAGGGAGCATGGAGGCAGGCAAGCAGGCATGGCCCTGGAGCTGAGAGCTTTACATCCTGATCCATAGGCAGCAGGGAGAGAAAGAGACACTGGCACTGAGACCTCAAAGCCCACCCCAGTGACACACTTCCTCTAACAAGGCCACACCTACTCCAACAAGGCCACACCCACTCCAACAAGACCACACCTACTCCAACAAGGCCACACCTACTCCAACAAGACCACACCTCCTAATTCTACTAAGCATTCAAATTTATGAGCCTGTGGGGCCATTCTTTAAACTACCATACCTGTTTCCCACTCTCTCTCTCTCTCTCTCTCTCTCTCTCTCTCTCTCTTTTCTTTTTAAATGGAAAAATATATTCTGAGTTCTACATAACTGACATGAGAGTGAATGTTTGGAACCTAACTCATTGGTAAGGAAAGGCTGTCTGGTGTAGTTAGGCAATACCAACTGTTTCATGGGTTTGCATGTCTTATCTAGTCACTTACAGGTTACTTAAGGGTACAGATAATTCTTCTCTTATAAAAATCATATAATATCTAGCAGTATTCTAGCCAGGGAAGACATTTATGCAGTTTCTAGATGCTCCTCAGAGTGCTGAATACACCAAGCCTGTGGAAAGAAAAGAGGAGAGATCTACAAAGTGAGCTAGGAACAGTGGAACATGGCTGCAACCCCAGTACTGAGGCTGAGGCAGGAGGAACAGAAGTTTGGAGTTGGCTTGGACAACATAGCAAGCACTCATCTTTAAAAAAGAAAGATGATAATTCATATTTCCTAAAGATCATACTCTAGTTGGTTATTAAAGCAGGAAATATAAAGTCACCCCGTTCTTGAACACAACCATTAAAGACATCTACCTGACATAGAGCGAAATGGGAACCATGGTGTTGAGGACTATGAAGTAGGACCAGAAAACGAGGGCAGAACTTGTAGCTGATGAAGCTATGTAATGTTGCCATGGGAGAAACGCCTGGAAGAAGTAGCCCTTGTTGCTCTCCCAAATGCCATGTCCAATGGATAGCATAAGGCACATTGCACCTAAAACCAGGAAAATCTGTATAGAAAACAAAACAAAAAATGCAAAATATGAATGAAATGAACATCCATCTAATGCTGTGCTTCTTCATCCTACCTTCTAGAGGCTTAGCTCTACCACGGTGTGTTTCCTTGGAGACAGGGAGACCCTAGAGTGGTAAGGGTAAAGAAGGAAGCCCAGCATGAGCCTTCCTTTGGAGTTTGAAGGGAGGGGATAGCAACTAGACTACAACAAGTACAAACTAACGGGAGCTGTGCCAACTGTTAAGCTGTGTAAGGAAAAAGAAAGAAAAAAAAAAGAAAAAGAAAGAAAGATGCCATCATTCGAGCAAAGTGGCAGCCTAGAGAATGGGGAAAAAAAGTCTACTAATTATTTACCTGACAGAAGATTAGTGTCAGAATATACAAAGAACAAACAAACAAATACAAAAAACTTAACACAAAGAAAAAAAAAACCTAGTTAAAAAAAGTGATATAGATAAAACACAAATAGCTGAGAATCACTTAAAAAAATGTTGAGACCAGTCTGCAAACAGGTAAGAGACCTGCCTCCAGACTGCGCACCCACCATTGGATGCTGTCCCGCCAAGACCTACTCTGCTGCCCAACCACACACCTGAATATACTCCTCATGGCCATCCCTCCCCCACAACCCCAGAAGACTACCTAGGCACAGGCAGAAACCACACCAATTGGAAAAACAGGTGAGTGACTGGCCTTTCAGCTGGACTGCCCCAAAGTCCAGACCCTGACTAAACCCTAGGGACATTCCATGCCTCACCTTCCCACCAGCCGCAAGCGGGTGAGAGACCTGCCTCCAGGCTGCACCCAATCCCCACCTCTGGACTCTGCCCCTTCAATGCCCACTCTGCCGCCCAGCCCCATGCACCTGAACATACTCCCCGTGGCCAGCCCTCCTCCGCAACCCCAGAAGACTACATAGATATAGGCGCAAACCACAATAGCTAGAAGAACAGGCACAGGCACAAATCACACCAGTATAAGAACACATGCAACAATCGAAGAGCAATATGGCACCACCAGAACCCAGTGATCCACAACAGCAAGACCTCAACATTCCAGTGCATCTGAAACACAAGAAAACGAACCTAAAGATTACTTTATGAAGATGATAGAGGCTGCTAAAGAGGAAATGAAAAATTCCCTTAAAGAAGCTGAGGAAAAGACAAATTAATTGGATTGGAAGAAATCAATAAATCCCTTAAAGAAAGTCAAGAAAAAACAATCAGAATACAAGACATGGAAGAGAGAATCTCAGACATTGAATATATGATAGAGGAAATAGATTTATCAGTTGAAGAAAATGTTAGATCCAATAAATTTCTAAAAGAAAACATCCAGAAAATCTGGGACACCATGCAATGACCAAACCTAAAGTAATAGGGATAGAACAAGGAAAAGTCCAGCTCAAAGGCACAGAAAACATATTCAACAAAATCATAGAAGAAAAGAAAGCTTTCTGAACCTAAAGATGGACATGCCTATAAAGGTACAAGAAGCTTATTGAACACCAAATAGACTGGGCCAAAAAATTTTAAAAGTCCCCTCACCTCATAATAATCAAAACACTAAACATACAAAATAAAAAAATATTAAGAGCTGTAAAAGAAAAAGTCCAGGTAATATATAAAGGCAGACCTATCAGAATTACGCCCAACTTCTCAATGGAGACTCTGAAGGCCAGAAGATGTTTTGTCACATAAGTGAGCCCAAAAATTCTACCAGGGAACTCGTACATGTGATAAACACCATCAATAATGTAGCTGGATACAAGATTAACTAAAAAAAAAAAATCAGTATTAGTCCTATATACAAATGATAAGTGGGCTGAGAAAGAAATCACAGAAACAACACCCTTTACAAAAGTCACAAATAATATAAAATATCATGGGGGTAACTCTAGCCAAACAAGTGAAAGACCTATATGACAAGAATTTTAAGTCTTGAAGAAAGAAATTGGGGAAGAGATCAGAAAATGGAAAGATCTCCCATTTCATGGATTGGTGGAATTAACATAGTAAAAATAGCAATTTTATCAAACACAATCTATAAGTTCGATGCAATCCCCATCAAAATCTCATCACAATTCTTCACAGACGTCATATGGAAAAACCAAAAACCCAGGATAGCTAAGACAATCCTGTACAATAAAGGAACTTCTGGAGGCATCACCATCCCTGATTTCATGTACTACTATAGAGCTATAAAAATAAAAACAGTTTGGTATTGGCATAAAATCAGACATGTGGATCAATGGTATCGAATAGAAGACCCTGACATAAATACAGACACCTATGAACACCTGATTTTTGACAAAGAAGCCAAAAAATATACACTGGAAAAAAGAAAACGTCTCCAACAAATGGTGCTGGCGTAACTGGATGTTGACATGTAGAAGAATGCAAAAAGATCCATATCTACTCTCCTGCACAAAACTCTAGTTCGAGTGGATCAAAGATCTCAATATTAATCCAGCCACACCGAACCTGATATAAGAGAAAGCAGGAAGTAGCCTATAACATATGGACACAGGAAACAGTTTCCTGAACAGAACACCAATAGTGCAGGCACTAAGACCAGCAATTAATAAATGGGACCTCCTGAAACTGAGATGCTCCTGTAAGGCAAAGAACACAGTTAATAAGACAAAACAGCAGCCTGCAGAATGGGAAAAGATCTTCACCAACCCCACATCAGACAGAGGACTGATCTCCAAAATATATAAAGAACTCAAGAAACTAGACATCAAAATACCAAGTAATCCAATTAAAAATGGGGTACAGGTTAAACAGAATTCTTAACAGAAGAATCCCCAATGGCCGAGATACACTTAAAGAACTGTTCAATATTCTGAGCTATAAGGGAAATGTATATCAAAATGACTTGGAGACACCATCTTACACCTGTCGGAATGGCCAAGATCAAAAATGCTAATGACAGCCTATGCTGGAGAGGATGTGGAGCAAGGGGACACTTCTGCATTGCTGGTGGAGTGCAAATTTGTACAGCCACTTTGGAAATCAGTTGGCGGTTTCTCAGAAAATTGGGAATAGATCTATCTCAAGACCTAGCAATACCACTCTTGGGCATATACCCAAAGGATGTAACAAGGATACTTGCTCAAGTATATTCATAGCAGCATTATCTGTAATAGCCAGAACCTGGAAACAACCAGGAAAGAACCTGCCCCTCAACTGGAGAATGGATAAAGAAAATGTGGTGCATTTACAAAATGGAGTACTATTCAGTGGGAAAAAACCCAATGACATCATGAAATTTGCAGGCAAATGGATGAAACTAGAAAAATTCATCCTGAGTGAGTAACCCAGACTCAGAAACACAAGCACTCTATGTACTCACTCATGAATGGATTCTGGATGTAAAGGAAAGGATAACCAGGCTACAGTCCTCAGCTCCAGACAAACTAGGTAACAAGGAAGACCCTAAGAGGGACACATGAATTGCCCTGGAAAGGGGAAATAGATAAGATGTTCTGGGTAAACGGGGGTGGGGTGGAGTAGAAGGGACAGGATAGGGGGATGGAAACATGAGGGATCAGGAGGGTTGAGTTGGGGGCCAGATGAAGGGGGAGAGTAATGAAAGAGATATCTTAATAGAGGGGGCCATTATGGAATTAGGGGGAAACCTGGTACCAGAGAATCACCCAGGAACCCACAAGAATGATCCCAGCTAAAACTTCTAACAATAGTGGAGAGGGTACCTGAACTGGACTTCCCCTGTAATCTGATTGGTGACTCCCCTAATAGTCATCACAGAGCCTTTATCTAGTACCTTGTGGAAGCAGATGCAGACTAAGTTAGGGGCCATCATGAGACTGGCCTAAGCCTCGGCATGTGGGTGACAGTTGTGTAGCTTGGTCTTATGTAGGGGCCCTAGCAGTGGGTCCAGGACCTGGCTCCTTGGAACTTATTCCCTATGGTGGGATGATGCGTTGTTCAGCCTTGATGCAGAGGGGAGGCTTGGTCCTGCCTCAACTTGACAATATACTTTGTTGATTCCCATGGGAGGCCTTACCCCATCTGAATAGAGATGGAAGAGGAGTGGATGGGGGTGGGTATAGGGAGGTAGGGGAGGGAACAGGAGGAGAGGAGGGAAGAGAAACTGTGGTTGGTATGTAAAATAATAAAAATTGTTTTAAAAAATGTTGAATATTCTTAAGTATCAGGGAAATGCAAATTAAAAGTACTTTGAAATTCCATTTTACCCCAATCAGAATGGCCAAGATTAATAAAAACCCAAACAAACAAATACAGCACTTGCTGGCAAGGATTAGGGAAAGGGAAACACTTATTCACTGGTAGGAGTGCAAACTCCTGGTACTTTAGAAGGTGGTGTGGATGTTCCTCAAAAAGCTGAAAATTGCCCTACCCAAGATCTAACTATACCATTCTTGGGCATATAGCAAAAGAACTCTACATCTTAATACAGAAATACTTTTTCATATATGTTTATTGATATTCTATTTAAAAAATACAAAATTTGGAAACATTCTAGATGTCCATCAGCTAAAGAATGGATAATGAAAATGTGGTACATTTACACAATGGAATATTATTCAGCTATTAAGAAAGATGAAATTGAGAGTCAGATATCTCCACCGGAACCGGAGTGGGACTGAACCAGCTACCTAGGACAGAGAGGAAACAAGCTCCACCGGGAGCAGAATCCAGGAGCAAATCCAGTCCCAGGAGCCAACCCAGTCCTGGGACACTGGCGGATCAGGAATGAGTCAGCAACCAGATCTAGAGTCAGCAATCTCCACTGGAACACGTACAGGGGAGTAACTGCTGAGCGAGTGAGCCAGAGCCAAAGTCTATTTTTTTTTCTTGTATGAATTTTTAATGAATTATGAGCCAATGAACATTACAGAATTAAGCCTTAAGATTTCTTCTTTCCTATGGAAAACAAGGTAACTATAACAGCTTATCTCAAGTAGGACTGAAGACCATAGTGAACACGAGTAATAGTAATTAACTTTTGTTCCACCCGCGCATGCTTCCTCAGAGAACAACACAAGGGCTCCCCACAGCAACAACAAATTCAATTACCTATGTTTTCCTGATCACAGCTGCAGCTGAGATATAACAGACACTCGCCTTT
>PVIU01030771.1:0-15694 GCA_004026605.1 Ondatra zibethicus | reverse complement strand
TGTAGAACAGAGGCGGGGGGGTGATCTTGCGGGAGGGAGGGAGGTTTCAGGGTCCTGTGGAACAAAGAAGCCCGTCTGGACCTTACTGGTGTGCGCCATCGATCTCAGCGCAGGAAGAGAGAGCTAACTTAGGGTTTTTCATGACAATGAGAAACGTCTGCTGCTGGCAGAACCAGCTATTGCAAGAGGAAGATGGGCATCAAAGAGGCTTCTTATGGAGTTTGTTAGCCGTTTGGGCAAGAAAGTTCTTTTGCCTGGACTATTGCATGAACTGGACACAAAGAACCTGCAGAGAGGACAGCTGAACTTGCCTAAAGGTGAGATGATCCTTCGGGGTTCCTGATTCATGAAAGGGTCTATGAGACATTCTGTAGGATACAAAAGAAAGTGACTGAACTGTTTTTGAAATTTCCTGCTACATGGAAGTATCTGCTGAATACTGTGGGCCTATAGGCTGAAGATGGATGCCCCAATGGTAAAAAAAAAAAAAACTTTGGGTGACTGTACAGGCAGCGAGATGTCTCTGTCATTTCTAGAGTTTGGAAGTTGCTTATTTCTCGTTTTTTAGGTAATATTATATCCTTCTGGAGTCTTTGATGGAGTTGAAGAATACATAGTTATTGTTATCATTTTCCTTTGTTATAATAAAAGATAAAATAGATATAAATATTGTAACTATAATTCTTGCTTGATAACTGTTTTGTTATATGTAATTTTACTATGTTAAAGTGAAAGCCTTAAATTTTTTTTTAAACAGAAAAAGGGGATATGGTGTAGGAGGTCCTTCTGCATTTGTGTTGCTTTCATTGGTTAAATAAAGAAACTGCCTTGGCCTTTTGATAAGGCAGGACTTAGATAGGTGGGGAAAAGAGAACAGAATGCTGGGAAGAAGACAGAGACAGAGAGCCATGGCCATGAAGCTGCCAAGTCAGACACGCTGAATCTTTCCCTGTAAGCCATGACCTCGTGGTGACACACAGATTATTAAATATGGGTTGAATCAAGATGTGAGAGTTAGCTAATAAGAGGCTGGAGATAATGGTCCAGGTAGTAATTTAAATGAATACAATTTCTGTGTAATTATTTTGGAAGTTAAGCTAGCCCGGTGCCAGGAATGCAGCCCTCTCCTCATTACTACAGATTGGTGAGGAAGGACACAGCCACTGTGGCTGGGACAACAAGCAGCCCACCTGCCTGATACTACACATAATAACACAAAAATCCAAAAGAATCCAGTAAAAATGCAATTCATTTAAACATATGTATTATAGTGAAGTAATTGTTAGGAAGTAAAGGGTTAACTGCTAAGGGTGACATAGATTCAATTTGCGATAATGAAGAAGGTTTGGGGATAAATAGTGGCAACTGTTACAAAACAATGAAAATGCACTTGATACTGCAATTTTTCCAGCTAAGAATCCTTAAAATGTTAAAGTTGTGTTAGGTATAGTAACTGTGCCACATACAGAAACACAAAAGTAAAAATATTCAAACAAAAAATTACAAAACTAAATACATATCTGTATGTTAGGTTCTTCTTAAAAGTAAAAGAATGGCTAACAATAAACAATATTTCATTTAAACAAATAAGATACATCATTGATTAAAGTATAAGTAGAAAGAAAGTAAGATTATTTTTCAAAATAGGGAAAAGTTTAACTGTGGAGAAAGAATGCAATATGAATAAAACACACAATAAGGTGCTTTCCTTGGCATTGTTACTATACTATTTCTAAATTTATATGACAGACACACAAATGTGTAGTTTATATTATTCTTACTCTAAACATGTGTTTGATTTTCTCCTATATATGATCAACTTAAAAAGAATAAAGTGTGGAGAAAGGTGATGAACAATCATCTCTTTAGCAGTTAAGTGAGTATATATAATGGATAGGAAATATTACCCAACATTGTTCAAGAATAGGAAGAAAATACTTTTGAAATTCAATGTTTAAAATTAACATCAATGATTGATGCTCTTTAAATAATATTTTCTTAATGATTTTCTCTTTAAATAATTGACTAATTAAAATGTGTGTCAAATCTCGAATCACTTTCTACACATTCCCAAACATGGAGTACTTAACTAAAATCTAAATAGTCAACTAAGAAAAATACCTACTACATTTAAGTTAGAGCATCTATATTAGTTCCTTTGACAGTATCTTTAGTTTTATTATTTTTTCATTGGAATAGATGTACATTTTCACTTAATGAAAAATTAACAAGAAGTGTAGTTAATGAAAGAAAATCAACCACCATAAGCAAAAAATTTAGGTTTCTTTGTCAATACTTTAAAATTTATCTGCAATATCATTTATCACCTAGAAAATATATTTGAGATAATTTTTCTATTCTGTCTAGAGAATGAGTGGCTTAATAAATAAATATAGAGAATCTGCTTGTACAGTCATGCCTTTATTAATATATTAATCCTGATATTTTACATAATACAGATGCTTAGTTCTTGTGTCATTTTCTAAAATACCTTTATGTTTACCATCAAATTGGTAACAACTTGACATTTGATTTTTGAAACCTACCTGAGAACTTGACCTCAGAGACATATTGCAAAACATAAAGAATAAAATGATATTGAATCACAACTGTAACAGCAGAGTTGAATTTCGGTGAATGTTTCTGAACTGCAGAGCAAGAGAAACTGACAGCATCGATGATGAAAAGTTTGCATGTAAATAAGACCTCCAACTTTTCTTCATGTTTGAGAGATTTCTTCCATAATACAGAGATCCAAATCCATGTGCTGAATAAATGAGGCTGCAGAGATATAAACCATGCTCGTCTTCCATAAAACAAATGAGTCAACAATTTATTTAATAACTGAAAATATGCCTAAATTTTAAGATTTTTGAAAGGATATGAGACTGAAGTATATTGTCATCTTTCAGTGGAAGTAGCAACAATAATACCTCTCATTTGTAAAAAAAATAAATAAATCATATTTTGCCTTTGTGCAGGACCTGATTATTTGACAAATGCTTCTGCACACTTCCTCACTTTATCTTCACATCGCAACTATGTCCTGAATTTAGTAAGGCAGCTCAGATATGCTCAGAGGCTTATATACTATCACACAGCTAATAAATCAGTACAATACTTAGGCTAGTAGTTTGAAATCCTCACAGTTATGTAAATGATTTCACACCATGCAGTAAATAAGCCTCAGCACTCCACAAAGAACTATAAGCCCACTGAGAGTGAAGTTTATGATGAAAATCCTGCTGGATTAGTCAGATGACCAGCATTATTCTACATGCATTTGAACAATATTTTCTTTAGAATTCTTTGGATGACTGGACTGTTCATGAAGTGCCTATGGCTTTGTATGTTCATTTAAATAGGAAAAAAAGAGAAGCATTGTCAGCAACCTAATGATCTTCGATAAAGGGGGAAAGATTTTAAAACAATACTCATCAAAAGAAAATAGCCCCAAGCTTAAAAATAAAATAGCAGGCCAAGTACTGTTCTTAGTATCACCTATGTGCATTATATTGCTAAAGGCTGTTACTGTTTTGTTTGTTCAGAGAGAGAATTTATATAGAGTAGTAATGCTATTTTGCTGCACATATTTTCTTTCTATCTGATCATTCTTAATATGGACAATTAACAGAAGCGCATTATGAAACAGACAGTTCTTTTTTGTTTGTTTTCTATCTTTTTCAATCAGGGTTTTGCAATATGGTCCAGGCTCATCTTTAACTCAACATATGTCTTTGTCTTTGGAGCTGTTTACGATTATGGGTACGGCAGGCATGAGCCATTATGCTAGGCAGAGGGCATAGTTTTCTAATCATGTTTTACAACTGTGAATATCAAAATAAAGCATTTCCAATACAGATTAAGTGTAACATGAGGGCCTTCTTGTTGGGCTTTCTGTCCTGCCAGGTTCACGCAGTCATTATGTCCCAAAGAAAATCACACAGAGGCTGGACAGTGGTGGTGCACGCCTTTAATCCCAGAACTTGGGAGGCAGAGGCAGGTGGATCTCTGTGAGTTCAAGGCCAGCCTGATCTACAAGAGCTAGCTCCAGGACAGGCTCCAAAGCCACAGAGAAACCTTTTCTCGAAAAACCAAAAAAAAAAAGAAGAAGAAAATCCCACAGAGATATCCATAAGTTATAAACTGATTGGCCCTTTAGCTCAGGCTTTGTATTAGCTCTTATAACTTATATTAACCCATTATTTTAGTATATGTTAGCCACATGGCTCAGTTCCTTTTTCTGCGGGGCAGGTCACATCCTGCTTCTTCGGTGTCAGGACAGGACTGGGGAAAGAGCTTCCTTCTTCCCAGAATACTCCTGTTCTCCTTGCCCCACCTCTACTTCCTGTCTGGTTATCTTGTCTATACTTACTGCCTGGCTACTGGTCAATCAGCATTTATTTAAAACATAATTGACAGAATACAGAAAATTCTCCCACACCAATTAAGTCCTGAGAAACCCATGCTTCATGACTCAGGATGATATTTCCAAATATTTGCTGTCCATTTCATTTTTGCCTCAAAATATAAAGATGTTCTCCAAAAACAATTACATTTGACATCAACAGCACTGACAGAGTGAGAGCTGTTTTCATTTTAAATAACTGTGAATAGCTGAAAACAGAGACAGAGTTCTATTCTAGGTTTTAAAGCACTGTTTCTCAACCTTCCTAATGTTATGAACCTTTAATACATTTTCTCATGTTGTGTTGACCACCTACCATAAAATTATCTTGTTGATACTTCATAACTGTAAGTTTGTTGCTGCTATGAATCATAATGCAAATACTTGATATGGAGGCTATCTAATATACAACCCCTGTCCACAATCTACAGTTTGAGAACCACTGATTTAAAGTGTTCAATAATTTCTTAAACACATGTTTCTTTTATTCCTGTGCTTTGTCTATTCCTGTTGGGGAGTGATGTTTCAGGTTAGTAGTATTTTCCTAAAGAAAATTCAATGGAAACATTCTAATAAAAGTATTGGAACTGATTAGTGTTGGACACTATTACTAAAATGTAATGTGAAATTTATGTGCACAAATATCTATACATAGTGTTACAGGATACTGTAATAGTTTAGAAGAAAACATGAGAGTTGGGAAAATAAAAGAAGCTGTTTTGGTATTCACATGAATGAAGAAACTAAGAGTGCTCTCATCTTTCTAATGCAAATGATAACTTTTTCAGCCATATTGTAGGAAAGGATTAAATGTCTTTCTGAGACATCTACATCTCTTAAAGCATGAATGAACTCTGATTTAACTTGTTTTTACTCTTGGATTAACAGGTACTTTCCTGTGCTATTCTCTTGCCCTTTACCAGCATTGCTGAAGACAGTCAGAAATGCTAGCTGGTTTCCCCCTTGCAGCAAGGATATTATATTTGGATCATAATTTAAATACTTTTCTACTTCTAGCCATCCATAAATTTTTGTCTCCTCATTCAATTGATAACTTCAGAAATTATTGAGTGACACTGTAGTGACACTGTAGTCCCATTTTACAACCAAGGTTTATTCTTTTAGTGTACAAAGGCAGAACAGGAATTAAAATCTGAGTGCAAAGCAAATCATCCCTTTATGTTTTCTTTCTTTTTAAAAACTACATGAATGCCTTATATTTAATATAATGACCTTAAAGAATCCTGTGATGCAAACAAAATTAATTTTACCAACATAGTCTTAGGCCATATTTTTACAAACTCCTTTTATTTTTCCTTATTTTAATTGATTCCTTTGTGTATAAATAAATGTAGATATCCATAAATAGCATATTGTTTAAACTTTCATTAAAGTTATGATAAAAATAGAAGGAAGAAGAGATCTTTCTGTAGGCAATTATATTGATAATTGATCAAATTCATGATATAGACATTATAAAATCATTTTCTTATTTAAAATGCACATATTTGAATTCAATTAAATTTACTATTTTTAAATGAAGTTTTTAAATACATTTTCAGCCTTTTTATATAAGCACATCAATGTAATTAAATTTGACAGTCTATCTAGTGATTAAATGTAGGAACCCACCTATAAATCCAGTCAAACCTATGAAGGGTTTTTAAAGTTGGTCTTAGAAAATATTAAACACTAGATGGCAAACTTTAGTCATAAATACAGAGCTGATCCTGAAACAATGTAAGGGTTTCTTATTGTAATACAACACAAAATGGTTAACAAGATGTTTAACATTAATTTTATCATGATCATCATTTTATCATGCTTAATATAAAGGGATTAACAAGATATTTGAAGGGGTATTTCTAAAATGCTAAATTGAGAAAGCAAAAGAGGATAATCTCCAAAGTAAGGCATAAAATGCAAGGTGTGACAGTACCATGAGAGATTTCAAATCCTTGATAAATTTTATAATCCTGAACCCCTCTTCAGTGAAAATACAGGAAATATAAAGAAAACAAGAAAATAAATTCTTTATCTGGTTTGGATTTAATTTCCATGATACTGGTAAAATATTTTATATTACTGATATTTGGTTAGGAGAAACACAGGAAGTTGAAAATAGGAGGAAGTAAACAAGGTTGAGCTTCAAATTAAATGATAGGCCTAAAACAGCAGGGCCTAGATTCACCAAAATTTTTAAGGAAAATGTTATAAATTTTAAGAAATTTCCAATGAAGAACATTTTGTAATATATTGCACAATAAAATTATATTAAACAGACACACCTTAGGGGGTGGAAATTATTTGCCATTAAGATCCAGACATCTGGAATCCTGGCTGATATTTGCTCTTAGTTTCTATGACACTGTTTTGAAAGGAATTCGTCTAAAGCTCTATGACAGTGTACAAACTAATCAAGACTGAAAACACATGTTCAAAAATCATATACTGTTTAAAAAATAAGTGTTTGAAAATGATATACTGATTTTCAACATGATTTCCCATCAAAAACTAATGATCATTCCCTTTAAGACTCAGTTTTGATATATGAAAGTTGAAAATCTGTGTTTTCATTATTTTCAATTTTTTACAATCTGCACATGAAGTCAAGGAAGTCAAACAAATGAAAGTGAACTTGGTTTTTCACTCAGAAATATCAACTGAAAAAGTCATTAGTTTATGATATTTTATCTGAGTACTAATCTCATCAATCTGTTTGTAGCTTTGAAGTAATTGTGCTACTCATCCACTACATCTATAGCTTCCATTCTGCTGATACAAAGTGCTATGAATAAAAGAATTTATAACAGAAACAGAAAAATTCACAATTTCCATTAGATACAAAAGTCTTTAATGGTAATAAAGAAATACTGTTAATTTATGGCTTTTTAAAACATGTCGTATAATTCACAGAACACCACATATAGCATCTATGAAAATTTATATATAACTGTAATTTTTTTTGTTCCTGGATTCCTGTTAAATTCTAAATGGTTACCTCATCTCAGTACTAAACAGTAACTAAAGGAAAATACATTCCCATAATCACACATACACATACACTCATACATATACATTCATGTGTAGGAATTAGAACTATACAAATCTATGAGTATTTTTGTATGAAGAATTTAGTTAAAATATTTTCTGAATGTCACATGTAACTCAATAGAAAAGAAAGCATAAAGGTATTAAAAAGAAAAAATTATTCACTGTGTTTTCTTTATTATAATTATGGGAATATAAATATTTATTTGTTCTGTGAATCCATTAACCACACCACCCATTAAAATCTTCTAAATTATACCAATAATATGCAACCAAGTTCAGTTGTCTATGCTGTCTCAAGCCTGAATAATGTAGTAGTGTATCATTGCAAAATGTTTAAGGCCTAAGTTTCAAAATTTTGTTTTAATTAATTTGAAAAGCAAATTCATTACTGAGGATGTAGCTCACTGAAATACTGTCTTAAAAAAAGAAAATCAAATGACAAAAGATTATTGGTTTCAGTGCCTTTGTTGTCTCGTAATCTTCATACACTATGCCTATCTTCAAGAATATACTACCTCCATACTACTTTGCAGGAATACTGAATGGTTTCTCAGGTCACAATCCTAATTCATGATTGAAAAATAAATGTCTTCTCTCATTATTTATTTATTCCTTCCAGAGATCACTCATTAGCAGAAAATTGTCTGTGATCTAAACTGGTCAAAAATAGTTTCAGTGGGATTAATTAATTCAATATATTACATGTGCAATTGCTAGAGGTAATTAGCTTTATTGTACATTTACTACTCAGAGAAAGGAGGGAAGACAGATTGACGAACATTTGAAGGATGTAGATTTCTTCAGAGACAAGGTAGATACAAACAAGAAGAGTCTCTGTGGGTGGCTGATGGTAGATTCCATTTCTTTCTCTTTAGTTATCTTCTAAAATAATTTAAGTTGAGCTATACGTGGTGGTTTACACTTGTAATGTTAGAACTCTGGAAGTGAAGTAGAAGGTTAATGAGTTCAAGCCCACTTGAATTATATAGGAATCCATCCTTATATCCCGTTTTGGTGTGTGTGTTGTAGTTGTTTAGAATCAAGTCTCTTCACACTAGTGGAAGAGTAAGAATAGACTTACCACATGAGTAAGAATAGACTTATCAATGATTCATCAGGCAAATTTTGTAAAAAATGATTAAATACGCTGGGCGGTGGTAGTGCACACCCTTAATCCCAACACTCAGGAGGCAGAGGCAGGCAGATATCTGTGAGTTTGAGGTCAGCCTGGTCTACAAGAGCTAGTTCTAGGAAAGGCACCAAAGCTACTGAGAACCCTGTCTCTAAAAAGAAAAGTAAACAGAAGAATTGGTAAATACTTAAAAAATTTTATGTATTAATTTATTCTCTATCCATTTTTGCTTCCATTCTCATATATGGAAAAACTTGACTATTCATTCCATTTGCAGAAAATCAGATATTTTGTCACTGGTTTAGAATAAAAAAAAGACTTAAAGTAACAAATAGCCACATATCCCAGTAAGTTAGAATAGGTTCATGTATGTGTGTAGAATTTCCTTCTGCCATGTGCACATTTAAGCAAATACTGAACAAAACTCAGAATGAGTGAGTGATATTCATTGCCACACAGTCCATAGGCAGGCAGAATCTCTTTGTGAGTGCTAAGAGTAGCAGTGGTTTTTGTAACATGCCAGCTTTTAATGTATTCCCTAATACAAACATATTTTATAGAATCAAGGACATACATATATGTTTCATATAAATTCAATGTCATACAGAGATATAAGTGATGATAAGAATACTTAAGCAACATGTGAGGAGAAAATTTTTAGCTAAAATAATATGAAAATGTTATATTTTGTTCTGAAGAGCCAAACTAATTAGAATATTAAGTAAGACTTTATTGTCATTGAATGGTTATTCTTTAATGTAGACAGAACCATAAATATATAGGATATGGGAGAGTATTCATTTCCCTAAGGATCTAATCTCTTACTCCCCAGTGTGGCCATTATGCAATGCTCTTCTTGTATGCTTTGTCTGTTTCTTCTTTTTGGCATTCATGAGGCAAAAGATAATATCTTACTTCAATTCACTCCCTGCCAGACCAACTGGTAACATTCTCATATTGAGAAATGAAAAGGAAGCACTGCTTATATTTTGAAGGCTGAACCAAAACAGCTTTTAAAAACTAGAATTCATCAAATTCCCTGAGATTTCTGTATTTTTCCTTTTTAATGCAGAAATTAAAAGGTCATTTACAAGATTCTATTCAAAATTCATAAATTAAGCATATTATAGCAATGAATCCATGGAAAAAAACAAAAAAACCTTACTCACTGAACAAAACAGTCTATAAAACGCAGCCATATTTTCCTGTCAGTTTGAGACAGTAAGGAGTCTCCTGGAAGCAAATCTCTTCCAGCATTGCAGACTGTATATGTTTACTGCCAATTAATAGTGGAGGAGCAAAAGCAGGAGCATTTCAGATCCTAATTACGATGCAGAAAGAAAGACATGGAGAAAGTTTCAAATTCACACACTGTGTATTAAAAGAATGAATTCACAAATGTATGCTGGAACAGGTGCAATCCTAACCTCTTTGATTGTCCCACATGGACCTGTAGAGTAGCCTTCACAACTAAGGGTAATTCTGCTACTAATATCCTCTGACTGACAGAGGAATGTAGATTCCTGTGAAAGACAAAATGCAAGGGATGCAAATGGAATCTCAGAACAATTGGATGTCATCATTCCATGGCTACTCCATGGATGTTTAACAGCAACTGTGGATCTGGGAACTGTCCAAAATTGTGAACTTCCATGCCATGAAGATACAGCGGGCACTTCATGTGGGGAAATTTCTATATAGGTGGTCATGTGCTTCTGGTGGCTATTTTAATTTTGAAGCATTTTGTCCATGTCCATATCTTAAGATCAGCATTACTGGGAATTTTTAAATAAATAAAGCCTCTCAAAACAGTGTATTTATTACTCAGTGCATTTTATTTGAACAATTGTAATTAAAATGCTATATGATTTTTTGATTCAAAGCGACATAGAAATTTTACTTAGAATCATGATCAGATTCCAAAAAATTCCCCACACATATTACTTTAGGGTAGGGAAGAGAGTATACCTCACCCCATTCAAGTGCTGAATACTATATTTAAGATTGATCATCTGCACATAGTTATTTGTATCACACTTTTCATCCATAAGGCTCCATAGAAATACGATGAGAATTACCAGTCCTTTCCTAGGAAATATAAGTTCATGTATTCACAAACTGCTAAATACAAAGGCAAATATTCCATATATCCCTTTCAGTCCATGTACCATATTAACAAATGTCACTGCCAAATACTGAAAGTGGGAAATGAAACATTCAGGTCCTTGGAAAATAATTAAGAATGGTTGGCTCTTTTATTCAAATTATTCTGAAAGGGTGACTCTTTGACAATGATATTAGTTGAAGTAAAAACACATTATAATCCCACAATCCAAACCACATAATTTGACAAATTCTATGAAGAGCCTGTCAATTGAGTGATAAATGTCCCAGAGGTAAATGAGGATATTCATTTGCTTGAATCCAACACAAATCCAGCAGATAAACAATTATGCTGTGACTGATAAAATTAATATATTTTCCTAAAATGTGTTTAACATGCATAATTATATTCAACAGGGGGAAAACTTGCTCTGTAAGAGTACTTTAATTATGAAAGCATACAATAAATACATAGTATTAGTACGTACCTTGCAAATTCATGACTCAACTTAACAAAATGATTCTCTTCATCTTGGATTAATCTGATGAATCTGGTTTATGTCCCCACAAGCACTTCAATCTGCATGGTGATGATAAAAGTTTGAGTTCCTCGGGTTTTAAAAATAATTAACTCTACTCAGTTTTATTATTTGAAAATTTAAAACTTACAGCTCTAGCTAAGTCCTACCCTGTGTAGAATATTTTTCTATGAAGCATATTATTCAAAAGCATATTCAATGTAAATTTGATGTTTGATTTAAACTTTCCGTTAAAATCTACATTTAATCCCAAATAAAATTATGCTTACTGCCCCCAGAAGTATCTCATCTAGAAACACAGATAGCCTCATAGGATTTGGGGTGATATATTTCCATTTTCATGATGCCTCTCTAAAGTAACTCTGTGCTCAAGTATTCTCTGCCTCTCATTATCCTAAACTTACGGACTACTGATCTAGTTCTTAAACTATCATTAGTTACTACAATTAGTTAAAGTGATGCACCTTGTCATTTTGTGAGCCTTTCCTTTTTTATAAATAATATATGCAGCTATTACCAAGAGAAATCACAGCTGTTTTATTATATAAATAAACTGTAGAAGAACACCAGTGGTGACATAGCTGATAGTTACCCATGTAATGATGTATATTAACATTTGGATAACCCATAAGAAATGGATGTTGCACCTAATTCTTTGATCATTAAACAGATTTCTTTCAATGTATGCAATAAATAAAATGAGATTTAAACTAAAATGTTTCTTTTTTATTAGATTTTTAAAAACAATCCAAATTCCCACTCCCTCTCCTCCTCCCATTCCCTCCACACTCCCTCTTACCCCACCCCCTCCAATCCTAAGAAAGGGCAAGGCACCTTGCCCTGGGGAAGATCCGAGGCCCTTCTCACAACATCTAGGCTGAGCAAGGTATACATCCAAAGAGAATAGGATAAGAAAAAGCCAGTACATGAAGCAGAGACAAATCCCAGTGCCACTGCCAGTGACCCCTCAGTCTTCCCCAGACATACAGCTGTCAACCACATTCATAGGGATTAGCTTGGTTCTGTGCTTGTTCCTTCTCAGTCCCACAGGAGTTGGTGAGCTCCCATTAGCTCAGATAAATTGCTTTAGTAGATGAAACCTTCATGGTCTTGACCTCTTTGCTCATATTCTCATTCCTTTTACTCTTCAACTAGACCTTAGGAGCTCAGTCCAGTGCTCAGATGTGGGACTCTGCCTCTGTTTCCATCTGCTGCTGGACAAAGGTTCTATGGTGGTATTTAAGATAAACGTCAATCTGAATACAGGGCAATGCCAGTTTGGGCACCCTCTCCACTATTGCCTAGGGTCTTAGCTGGGGCCATCATTGTGGATTTGTGCGAATTTCTCTAGAGCCATGTTTCTTGCCAACCCCATAATGGCTCCTTCAATCAAGATATCTCTCTCCTTGCTCTCATATCTGTCCCTCTATCTCAACAATCCCATTCCCTCAAGTTCTCCACAAACCTCCCCTTCTCCCCTCCTCTTCCCCCTCTCCCGTTCCTGTACCCCACCATTTCCATGCTCCCCGTTTCTCACCAACCCCTAGGTGGGTCCATATATGTTTTTCTTTGGGTTCACCTCATTACTTAGCTTCTCTAGGATCATGAATATAGGCTCAATGTCCTTTGTTTATAGCTAGTATCCACTTATGAGTGAGTACATACATTATTCATATTCTTGGGTCTGGGTTACCTCACTCGGGATAGTGTTTGCTAATCACATCCATTAACATGCAAAATTCAAGATGTCATTGTTTTTTTTACCACTGAGTAGTACTCTAATGTGTAAGTGTGTCACATTTTCTTTATCCATTCTTCAGTTGAAGGGCATCTAGGTTGTTTCCAGGTTCTGGCTATTACAAATAATGCTGCTATGAACATAGCTGAACAAATGCTTTTGTAGTATGACTGAGCATCTTTTGGGTATATGCCCGAGAGTGGTATTGCTGGATCCTGAGATAGGTTGATTCTCAATTTTCTGAGAAACCACAATACTGATTTTTAAAGTGGTTATAGAAGTTTGCATTCCCACCAGCAATGGATGAGTGTTCTCTTTACTCATTAAATCAAGACTAGTTGAGCAATTTAAACATGGATGCAAAAATTCTCAATAAAATACTGGCAAAGCCAATCCAAGAAAAAATAAAAAAAAAAAATCCACTATGATCAAGTCAGCTTCATCCCAGAGATGCAGGGCTGGTTCAACATAGGAAAATCTATCAATTTAATCCATCATATAAATAAACTGTAAGAAAAATATTATATGATCATTTCATTGGATGCTGCAAAAGCATTTGACAAAATCCAACACCCATTCATGATAAAGGTCTTGGAGAGATCAGGGATATAAGGAACATATCTAAATATAATAAAAGCAATATATAGCAAGCCAACAGCTAACATCAAATAAAATGGAGAGAAACTCAAAGCAATTCCACTAAAATCAGGAACATGACAATACTGTCCACTCTGTCCATATCTCTTCAACATAGTTCTTGAAGTTTTTGCAATAGCAAAAAGACAACAAAAGGAGATCAAGGGGATTCAAATTGGAAAGGAAGAAGTCAAACATTTGTTATTTGCAGATGGTACGATAGTATACATAAGTGACCCCAAAACTCTATCAGAGAACTCCTACAGCTGATAAATGCCTTCAGTGATGTGGCAGGATACAAGATCAACTCAAAACATCAGTAACCCTCTTATACACAAATGATAAAGGAGCTGATAAGGAAATCAGAGAAACATCACCTTTCACAATAGCCATAAATAACATAAAAGATCTTGGGGTAACACTAACCAAAGAAATGAAAGACCTATTTGACAAGAACTTTAAGTCTTTTAAGAAAGAAATTGAAGAAGATGACAGAAAATGGAAAGATCTCCCATGCTCTTGCATAAGAAGGATCAATATAGTAAAAATGGTAATCCTACCAAAAGCAGTCCATAGATTCAGTGCAATCCCCATCGAAATCCCAAGACAATTCTTCACAGACTTTGAAAGAATAATATTCAACTTCATATGGAAAAACAAAAAAAAGAGAGGGTAGCCAAAACAATCCTGTACAATAAAGGAACTTCTGGAGGCATTACCATCTCTGACATGAAGCTCTACTACAGTGCTACAGTAATGAAAACAACTTGGTATTGGCATAAAAACAGAGATGTCGAATAATGGAATCTAATTGAAGAGCCGGATATTAATCCACACACCTATAAACACCAGATTTTTGACAAAGAAGCTAAAATTATGCAATGAAAAAAAGAAAACATCTTTGGTGAATGGTGCTGGCTTAACTGGATGTCAACATGTAGAAGAGTGAAAATAGATCCATATCTATCATTATACACAAAACTCAAGCCCAAATGGATTAAAGACCTCAATATAAATCCAACCACACTGAACCTGATAGAATAGAAAGTGGGACATAGTCTTCAATACATGGGCACAAGAGACCACTTCCTAACTATAACCCCAATAGCACAGACACTAAGAGCAACAATAAAGAAATGGGACGTCCTGAAACCGAGAAGCTTCTTTAAAGCAAAGGACACACTCAATAAGACAAAAAGGCAGCCTACTGAATGGGAAAAGATCTTTACCAACCCCACATCAGACAAAGGAGTGATCTCCAAAATATATAAAGAACTCAAGAAATTAGTCAGTAAAATTCTAAATAACCCATTTAAAATCTGGAGTCCTGAACTAAACAGAGAATGAACAGAGGAATTTCAAATGCCCAAAAGATACTTAAGGAAATGTTCAACTTCTTTAGCTATCAAGAAAATGCAAATCAAAACAACCCTGACATACAATCTTACACCTCTCAGAATGGATTAGATCAAAAACACTAAAATGTTTTCTTTTCCTGTTTTTGTTCTTACTGTACATTCTGGCTGTGTTTGAAAGTCTATATTAAATCATTTTAAATAAGCTTTAAACTTCCTGTGCTGAGATTGGAGGTCTAGACCGGTGAGTTTGTACACACGTGGCGGGAAGGTCCCTGGGGGAGTGCTGGCACCATCAGCCCCTGTTGCAGCAGGCCTTTTTGTTCCACATGATCCTGCCCCCACACAAGTTTGCCCTTTCATCTGTGGCGTCCTTGGACCACAAGGACTCTTTCTGTGCTGAGATAGGAGATCCAGAGGTGTAACTGTGTGCAAGCCTTCCTGGAAGGTCCCCACCCACTAAGACTCCCCTGACTATAGTCAAAGGAAGAGATGGGCAGGCGCCAATCCAAGAATTCCTCCAACAACCTGAAAAGCAACATGATAACACCAGAATCCAGCGAGTATGAAACAGGAAATCCTGAGCAACCTAACCCAGAAGAAGTAGAAGAAATTGACTTTAAAAGTAACATTATGAAAGTAATAGAGAACTTTAAAGAAGAGGTGAAAAACTCCTTTGAAGAAAGGGATGAGAAAACTAACAAAAAGTTAGAAGAAATGAATAAATTC
>PVIU01030770.1:0-15697 GCA_004026605.1 Ondatra zibethicus | reverse complement strand
TCTGCATGTATTAACTTTTTGAGAACCGAGTCTTTTTGAATGCACTCCTTCCTAGGCCAGGAGGGATGGGGGTGGGCCTTGGACTTCCAACAGGGCAGGGCACCATGCCCTCTTTCAAGGAAGAAGGGGAAGGGAGGAGGGGTGGGGGGGTAGTGGGAGGGGACCGGGAGAAGGGGAAGAAAGGAAAAAAAATTTATTTCTTTAATTATGTTCTTGAATGGAAAAAATAAAACAAAACAATGTATGGAAAAAAATGTAAGACACAAGTTAAGACTAATCTAAGCTAGCAAGTTAATAAAACAGGAGCAGTACATGAGCCTTTATTCCTTCACTCTGTCTATTCTTAGCACGTTCTGTAAACCTAGTCAGTGCCTTTAATATTGTAACAACAATTGTGTGCCAACTATGATTTCAACTTAGAACGCACTTTCCTCGTTAATTCTCATTAGAAAATGTAATATAGGGAATTCAGTTCGATTTCAGGTGAAAAACAAAACAAAAAAATGAAACTTCTCTTTTTCAATGATGCACACCTGTTGGTTGCAGTATGGTGTAACCTACTGGCATTTCTGGGTATCTTAATTCTTGCCTTCTCATTAGACATGTATTATGAAGTATGTGTCTATGCACATGAGCTCACATATGTATATAGAACTCTAGTGACAGGGTTTGGAAGGAGAAAAGAGAAGAAGAAAATGATGTAATCACATAATAATTTCAAAATCTAAAACAAATAGTGAATAAAGAGAAATGCAGTTTTAATCAGAATAAAAAAACAAAACAAAATTTCTTTACTTAAAAATACTGAGAGATGCTTTTGAAATTTTTCTTTTTGAATATAATGTTCAAGACTCATATTTATGTAGAGTTTCTTAAGGGAAACCTTGTGGATTGTCTGTAGCAGAAAACTTGTATGTAAGGAACATGTTTCTGTAGCAGAAAACATGTATAGGATATGGGGGAAAGGAGGGAATGTCTATCTATATGCTGAAGGGATTCCAATGTTACACCAAGCGTACCTTTGCCTTATAGGCATAACAGTAACAAGCATTTAAAGAGTAGAAGAAATTGTACTGAGTTTTTCCATCTACAAAATAGGTTCAATAAGAAAAATATGTATATTATTCATTTCGTAAAACATGATACACCAAAATGAACATGTTCCACGTTGGGGGAAGCACACAGATCATAGACTCAGATTCATTATGTGCTTGCTCCTTTACTTTCAGAAATTTCCCTAATCTCTAAACATTAAATGCTCATTTTCAAAGTTTACATTGAACAAAACAGTTTGTTTCTATAAATGTCATCTAAAACTTCAGTGAATGTATGGAATCTGTGTTTGCAATTGTAAATGATAATTGTTAACAAGCAATAAGACACCTGTCAGTTTATGAGTTTTGTTGTAGATTAATACATATTTAATTTTATAATAAAGTCTAACACTACTGCCCCCATATTTCTTTAAAATATTCAATCCTATGAACACTAATGTGTAATATCTGGTTAAACATGTTTGAGCTATATAAAGGCCACATCAGGTTTCTCATATGTGTGTTCATAGTTTGTCTCTGTAATTAAATGTTTGATTTCATTTTCAAAGACAACATACATTTCTTCTCGATCAACATGTGGTTTCACTAGAATTGGACTTTGAAATGTAAATTTCTCTCATTCAGTGTAACCACAGAAGATCATTAAGATTTTGCACAGTTCTAAAGGGAGAAGAAAATCAAATTTTTCTAAGTTTGTGAATAACTTTTAGACTTAGTAGTACAGACCACAAGTATTTAAATGTATTATTTAATAATGTAATACTGCTTCTATTTACTGTCTAAAGTCTTCCTTCTTCCAGCTCATTCTCCATGTTACTATCTGATAATTTGCTCTGCCTCTCATGGTCTCCCAGATAAAATTCATATTTCAACCTCTCCCCTTCACCTTTGATGTGGGATTTCCCTCTGTATGCTGTGAATACCATTGGTTAATAAAGAAACTGCTTTATGCCTGTAGTATAGCAGGGCAGACAGAGTGAGGCGGGAAAAACTAAACTTAATGCTGGGAGAAAGAAGGCAGAGTCAAAAGATGCAATGTAGCCTCACCAGAGACAGACATTGGATGGAACTTTATCCGGTAAGCCACAGCCACATGGCAATACACAGATTAATAGAGATGGGTTAAATTAAGTTATAAGAGTTAGCTAGAAATACACTTAAGCTATTGGCCAAACAGTATTGCAAATAATATGGTTTCTGTGTGATTGTTTTGGGGATGAGCAGCCGGGAACAAACAAGCAGCCTCCTACAACAAACCTTCATCTCAGGATTCTGTTAATGCTTCTCTAGGCATAGTAGCCAGTGACTTAGTCACACCTTTTGTTTTTCTTGATACTTTCTGTTGGAATTAGTTTTATTTTTCAATCTTCACATTCTCGAAAGAGGCTGCCATTGATGACGTTGGGTTAGCACACTTCTAGTTCACACTTTGGACACCTAGAGGATGAGTGCAATGTTTCTTTTGTAGAAAAGATTTAGAAAATGCCTGAGAAGAAAACAGAGAGATCATAAACATGAAAGAATGTAGAGCCACCTTCTCAAGACAAAGTCTAAGAAACAGAGGTGGATACTCCCTCAATGTCCCTTCCTTTCCCTTCACTCTTCTGTCATTTTTGCCCATTTTCTGAACACACAGAACCTAATGGGCAAATGGGAAGAGGAGAATTCAACCACTGGTGTTTTATGTTCAAGACTATCCTAAGATACTATGGCCAATTCAGGTATGGTATCCATGCAGTGACATTTTCTTATAAGAAGGCTGTGTTATAATCCAAAGAAATACTTATAGACTGATGTATCCATGACAACCCCTATAGAGGAGTACCGCAGAGCCATTCCATTTTTGATCTGAGTTAGAATAAACTGCTTCATGGATTTCTTGGGACACAGTTTAGAAATCAGGCTTTCTCTTATAAAGAAGACAATGGAGAAACAACATCTGGATCAATGGAATACTGAATCAAATCTTTTCCTCAAACATCCAGTTGTTTGGGGTTTTCCTTTATCAGGCTGTTGCATAGGTATACACTGAAGGCTGTTTGTTATCATCCACATAGTTTTATTAAATTAATTGATGATAGCAAATAAACAATATGAGTATAAAAAAGAAATTCATATAAAAATAAACAACAAATTCTAATTAACATTGTGGGAAATGCATTTCTTTTTTTCAACAGAGCAATAATAAATATTTTATTGATGTCTTACTATACAGGAAAGCTAATGTCTAGGCCTAGGCAGATTTATTTTAATAAATCAGCACAGAGACCACAAGTGAAGACATAAAATACAATAAAGTACAATTTTTAAAAGTAAATGTTTTATACCAAACTTCAGACTTTGAGAGTCCATAGGAATACAACCCTACAGACACGTGGCAAGCAAGCTGGACATGGTGGCTCATGGTAGTGGTGAGGCAAGAAAAAAAATCAAGAATTCAAGCCAGCCTAGAGTACATGAGGCTATCAAATAAAAAGAAAATTTCAAATGTGGAAGAAAAATAAAGGACACAAACCCTGTTCCCTTTGCCCCATGTTGTCTTCTTTCCTTTAGCCATCTCAGATAGATCCCAGTGCCCTGAGGCCTGAATACACAGGATGTTGATCCTCTGTGGTCCCTATCCATCCTTAACAGGAAGTGTCTATACTGCTCCCTTAAGTTGACTAAAGAACCACACAAAAGGCATGTGACTAACTCATAGGCCAAGGACAGGAATGAGAGAAGTGTCACAAAAGCTTTCACTTTATTGATGTCAATGTGACCTGGATCTCTGCTTCACTCACCAGATACCAGAGATTTTCCATTCCTGAGTCCTTGGACCCTCCTGACCCTGAACCTGGCAGTGAGGTTAATAACTGAAAAAGATTCCAGAGAGAGAGCATCCAGGTTTTCAGGTGCAGGACAAAGCCACTATTTTACCAACAGAAGCCACGTAGAAACACAAAATTGTCTTTCTGACTCCACAAGACTCTAGCTGTCCCCACTGTCCCATTGTTCTCTCATCATCCTCAGCCTTCAAGGTCCACCTCCTGCACATCATTTTGTTCCTAGCCATGTTAGCAGTGACTAATGCCACGAGTCCCAAGACCCCAGGTGAGAGATATGTCCCAAGCCTTCCATGTTTTCAAATTAGAAGTCATATTTCCTATTTACTGCCAGAAAGGACAAAGTCTGGGTCCCAGGTCATAGACACAGCACTCAGCACATTTACGGCAGGTGTGGGTAGCAAAGGAGATTCCCTTGGGTGGCCTTCTGGCTCTGAGTGTATCCATGAGCTCAGGGCAAAGATGGGAAAATCTCTTTATGGACCCTGCCCTCAGCCAGTGCTCACAGCTCACTAAGGTTAACTTGTATGACAATGACTTCTCCATGCCCATCCTGAAGGACCTTTTGCACCACACAGCCAACTTGAGGAAGTTGAGTGTGGAACAGTACCCTGCCCCTTTGAAGTACTATGATGAGTCGGGTTACATCTCCATGGAAAACGCATTTCTAATGATGAATTTAGCAGTATACTTAGTTAAGGGCTCTAACAGGCCCAACCATGGCAAACATGGTGCCAACAGACCCTGCCTTCCTGGCTTCCTTCTCTCTTGCAAACCATTGATTCTCTTGTTTAGCCACTTCCTCATTCTTGAAGCTGGTCATCAGGGGCCCTTCCCATATTTGACCACTTCCTTATTTCTGACTCATTCCTAAGGCTGATCACCAAGGTCCAGCTATCCGAATTTTCTATTTGGCTACCACGACTAACACGTTCAGTCAAAACCTACCAACTCATCCCAGCTGACCCTAACACGGACCTCCGCTTTTTCCCCTTTCAAAGTCCCTCCTGCAAAGCCATTGCTGCTCTTTCTGTCTGATTCAGATTCATCCACCTTGTCTTTAGTCTTGCCTAATAAAGGATCTCTATGTCTTAGAAATTAATATTTCTTCTGTGTTTGGGTGTGTTCTGTGACTAATTCAGGGTCCAGAAGAGAGTGCCCAGTCGTGTGCGGGTCCTTTCACTGAGTGTCTTTTAAAGGCACAGTAATTATGACAAATATAAACCATTTCCTCTATAGGTAAAGATTAAAAGGCAAAATGAGAACTCTGACAAGATCTTAAAAAGTTACAAAATAGTTCAGAAAACAAAACCAAATGGAAGTGTTTTGTTAAATGATCTTGGAGATTGTTTTGAACTATGTTTAACCAGTAATACACTTTTTCTAAAATTAGAAAATAGTAAACATTTGATATAACTGAGGTTTGGTGAAATACACCTTTTCAGGGAAAATTTAACATCTTTATTAATCAAAATCCAATTCTGTCAAATATTTATGACTATATATATATATATATATGTATATATATACATATATTTAGCTTCTTCCCTGTGAGTTATGTGTTTCTGAAGCGCATTTCAGTTGCTTGGGTGTAAATTAAGTAAAACTTGGAATATTTTCACATTTATACCCATGGTACTCTTGAGTGCCTTGTAAATAAGCCCTTGTTTAAGCTGTCTTGGGCTAACAGGACAGCTCATTTCATGGAATTAAAATCTGTCAGTGTCATTTCAAAAGCTGAAAAGCTAATACTTAATTTGGATTTGTTGGTTTCTTGATGTAGTGTAATGTGTTTCCTTCAGGATCCCGCAATCTGTCTTGTAAAGTGTTTAATTGTATCTTCATTTCACTGATTATCTTGCTTCAGAGGATTTTAAAAACACATTCACATTTATGTAATTTTGGGAAACATGTTTTATACTTTTTCTCCTTTTTCTATTATTGTGACATAGAGTCTCATTACTTTTCTGTTTGTTTCCAGTGCAGTAATTTTACTACTTTTGTAGATAATTCTGTCTTTCAATTTCACAGAACTTGTTTTGAACTTCAGAGTTGTTTTGGAAGCAGCAGTTGGTCCATTTTCAAGTCTTTTGATGGCTTGATTCGAAAACAAAGTGGCCATGCTCTGTATTTTCTGGGGGCAAATGTATACTTATATTTTATAACAGTAATTCTGCCTTTGATTTAGTAGTTTGTTTTTAGTGATTTAACTTGGTATCTCTGCAATTCTATGTTGTGCTAAAGGCTTAATGGATACAATTTTTTTCAGCAACTTCTCAAATGTGTTTCTAATCAGCATGCCGCCGAACCTCTCCATTAAGCAGATCTTTCAGTTTTATATTCTTTCCTCAAAGCTCACTATTTTGCGTTACCTGTGGTGAACTATATTTGCCACATATTAGTGTAGACACTTAGCTGTTCTCCATTTTGATGCGTGCCTTAGAATGTTGCCCTGGCTTGCTTTTCTAGTCATTTAAAAATGATCTGAAAAAATGCAGGTTAAAGGTAAACCCTGTCTGTCCTTGTTTTTTTTATTTTTTTTCAAAAACATATAGATTATGAAGAAACTTAACCAAAGGAAAAGAAATAATGATAATAGTATAAACTTACTGTCTTGCCCTTAGCTTTTACATGATCTCCACTGACCATATATAATAATAATAACAGAAGCTATTTAAAGGGTCTGAAAGGAACTGATATGACTTTCTCATAGCTCCTTCCCAATAAATGTGATGTGTGTCTCACTGTCTCTGTATTTCAGGTCAGACATATTCATGGGTTTCAGTGAATGGGCTCACAGGTACCAGAATCTCTTAAACTATGCTGATTGGAGTAGTGTGAAAAGCACTGATATGATTAATTGAATCAAATACAATTACTGGAATCATATATGAATGAAAAGTCATTTATAAATTTTTAGTTGATAATTCTAATTTATTCAGATAAATTGGTAAATACAATAGTGGAAATCTGTAGCATGAGTACTACAATCATGGTCATTTGTTGCTATTGTGTTCTAGTATAACCAGGGAGCCAGAATTCCCTTAGTCTTCCATATCAATGATCACTCCTGGCAGAATTATTCCACAAGAAACATGAGTGGATTATCCAGGTAACTTTCTTGGACTTATATGTATCTAGCAAACTTACAAAGGGTTTTCTTTATAATTGAATTGAAGCATATTTATTTTTGGGTCAAGGAGTTAAATAATAGGATTTCAAATAAAGAAATTTTCCTAGAGTGGAATTGTCTTAAATTTGCATTCTGAATCTTAAAGATAATACCCGGAAACAAATAAACAATAATGGATGACAAAAGAGATAGGTCAGTGGGTGGAGTGCTTGTTGCACAGATATGAGAATCAGAGTTCAGATCTACAATATGAAGGCAATGGGCATCTCTATTCCCAGTACTGGAGAGTCAGAGGCAGAGGTATGCCTAGACTAGCCAACTAGTCTTGCTGAATCAATGAGCTTCAGGTCTGGTGAGGGGCTCTACTGTAAAACGTAATGTGGAGAATGATTGAAAATGATGCTCAGTATTGACTTCTGGCCTATAGACACACATACACACACACACACACACACACACACACACACACACACACACACAGAGAGAGAGAGAGAGAGAGAGAGAGAGAGAGAGAGAGAGAGAGAGAGAGAATAGGGAAAGCTTTGTGTACATTTTCATCATATAATAGAGAAGAGTTTCCTGGATCAGTCTCAGAGGCAGGATTTTTTCAGGTGACATGCATCACAATTAAGTAGGAATGCGGTAATGTAAAAGAAGACTAAAGTCCAATAAGCAGAGCTTTGCATATTGGAAGGCTTGATCTTCTCATGGCTTTCAGTGAAGTTTCTTCTTCCTTTATGGAGAGTAGTATGATGATGGACAGAAGATACAGTTTCCCACTGCATGCTAGTGCAAGCATTTCCAGGATGATTAACATGTGAACTATGAAAATTTATGCCAGTTCTGAGATATTAAGATATTCAGAAAGGATGAGAGCGGAGTTGTATTAAAAGCTTGGTAGGAACTTGTCAGATGATGTAAAGGGGGAAGAAAGAAAATTTTGGAACAAGGGAACAACTATGGATAACTACAGGCTTTTTTTGTTGTTGTTTTCCACTGTGGAACTTTGATTTTGCTGGATCATATAATGTAACAATTATGTGGCAATTGTCTGTATATCAGTTTTCGCCAGCTTCCTCTTGTAGTGACCATACCTGTGGTAATCAGCATATAAGAGACAACACTGATTTTGGCTCACGGTTTCAGAGGTATGAGTTTATAATCTATTTATTCTGTTTCTTTAAAGTAACAAGGCACATTATAGTAGAAGTGTGATGATGAACAAAATACCCTCACTCGAAAATGCAAGAGGTTCTCACAGTTGCCTCCAAAGAGCCACCTCTAACGACCTTTCAATAGGACTCTCCTAGGAAGGGTTTCAGCACTTCTCACCAATGTGAAACTGGAGGTCATAGGCTTTGTGTTCAAGATCTAAACTTACAATTATCCTTTTAAGATGCCTTGAGAAGCCTCCTCTTAACTCCTTTTGTGAGATAGGTGTTTTTATATTGGATAGAATTTGAAAACCATACTGAAAATCCTTGAATCTTAACTTAAACATAGATGGAAAGGTGAGTAGCCAAAATGCTCTACAGGGTTGACATGCATGGTTATGTGTAAAAAGTGCTCTGTAATCTGGAAAACTAAATTAAAAAATCACTTACTGAACTGATAAGATTTAGTCATGTCTTATATTTTATACTATGCAACAAGACTAAAATGAAAGATGCCAAACACAATATTCAATGGACACAGCTTTATCTCATTTTGTGCAACTACTTTTTCAGAAAGTTCAACTTAATCAAAGTAATTATATTTAAGAGAAGCTTAATACAAAGATACTAAACACATGCTACATATAACCTGATCTAATTCTTCAATCATTTTCATAAGGCAGACTTAGTAATTCAAAATCTGAGTTCTTCCCAAATAGTGAAGAACCAATATGTAAGGGCTGGCTCTAGGAATCTGCTATTGTTTCCCTTTGTCAAAATAAATCTTTATTAGATTACAGCCAGAATTGGACAAAGAACACTTTTTTTCCCTCCCAAGTGCCATCACTGAAGACAACTCTTTTAATGCTGAGAAGAAAATCTCTAGATGCCCTTAAGAATGATAATGTGAGGTATGTGAGTTGTAAAAGGAGTACTCTTAACAATGTGACAAGAAATATACTTGAAGAAGTTTTGTTGCTTTTGGTACTTCAGATTAGTGATTATTTAATTTCCTTCAAAGCCCAACATAGGTTTTATACCAGTTATGGAAGTTTGAAAGTGATGACTATGAAATGACTGGATGTGTGTTAAATAATAAATAAAAATTCAAGTAAAAGTACCCTAAGTGCATCTAAACAATTTTGTGAATGAAATCTAAAATATAGGAGGATACATTAAGATGCTGGGGCTATGTCCACTAAGCCATTGCCAGATACAATTTTCAAGGATCATTTTGAAGCTACTTAATGCAGACTGTGTTGAAAAGCTGTTATTTGGCTTTTTCAAAAGTACTCAGTAAATAACCTTCAGTCCAATTATGTTTTTCTTCAAGATAAAAATGTTAGGCCTTTAAGATTTATAATGTTTTTTTTTCTGACTGACTATCAAAGTACACAAAGCTCCCTTTCATTTTTATAAACAAGTAAGTACTTGATGGCAGATATATGTAGAACGGATAACTATGAGTCAAGAGAAACAAGACACAGGGCAAGAACGAAAGTTCTCAGCTTTGTCTCAAGGTTCTGTTGTAGAGGATGTAAATATAAAGGATTGAAAGAAAATTATATATATACACTCATTTTGCCTTAAGCATCTCATCCTTTAAATCTAGCATGTATGTATGTCCCAGTGAATAAATGCAACGAACAGGTAAATGCCACTTCCTCAATCTTTAGATTTGGCATAAAGCTTTTTAACCAATTTTAACCAACACCTACCCCTTCGTCTACACTGCGATGGAAAGGTAGTGACTGCAGGTAAGTTAGGTGACAGAATTTGAAAACAACATGTAAAGAAAATGAATTATTTAGAAAAATCATTTTAAAAACTATTCTTGTTGCATCTAATGTATATAATTTGATGAGAAACTATGTTTACATCACAGTGTGGCAGAGATTGCTCCATATGTGACTCAATATGCATTTAATAACAGAGTCAAGTACACCACATAATGAAGCACACATTTGAGATTTCACCCCATCTATGGCCCAATAAATGGATGTACTTGCTCAGATGATCTAATTCTTTCTGTTTTATTTATTTAATATCTGCACTACTTAGAGTTATAGACATTGTCCAACAAAATACCAGTTTTTCTTGAACTAGTCAATAAGAGTTAGACAGAGGATTGATATCCCTGCACACTGAGACATTTTTGGGAGGAGATGTAGGTCAAATCAGATCTAAAGTAATCCAACAGAAATGGAAGAGAAAAAAAATCCTTATGTCAACCTCCTTAATGTTTTATTAATTTTTTATCAGTTTTCTACAAACTGTAATGCTTTATTTTTCATACAGTTATATATATTGAGCATGTAAGAAGTAAAAAATGAGTAGGGATAGAGTTTCAAATACAACTTACTAGGAAATTACTTTATTATTTTGAGGAATCATTTTAGTCCTAGTTGAAAGAGTAAAACAGTTTCAATTAAATATTGTGTATCAGATATACTTGTCCACGTACCATTTCAATAGGTAAAGAGTAATAGACATGGCACAACCACAAGGCATTGATACTATTATAACTAGGCAACTTAGAGCTTCACAACAAACACCCAGAAGACTCTAGTGTTCAAGGAGAGAGTCTATTTTCAAGGTGTTAGTTTCTCAAGACTGATGTTTCAAACAAGGTCACTGTCCAGAGTAACGAGATCAATTGGGAATCTCTTCCATTCTCTATTGCCTGAAGGTCAACAGCCATCTGGTCTTCCCATGCTAGATTTCCAACAGAGAGTAAAAACAGATTTTCTATCACATCCAAAAACAAAGGGCATGGCTGAATCATGGAAAATGTTGATGACACAGTTACCTTAATTCATGAGAATGTGTATTTCAATTTCTATAACTGAACTCTTCATCAAAGTGTCTTATAATGGAAAGAATGAAATATATGGATCATTAGAAAGAGGGGAAAGAGCAGAGCAGGGATTTCCTTTTGGAATGAAACTACAAAAATAAGAAGGTTTTTCTTGAGTAATAAATCCGATAACTATCTTTCCAATATAGAGACTAAATCCAACAGAAAGAGTATTTCTACTCTTGGACATTAATGAAACTCAAGCTTTACACTTTAGCATTATGCAGTTTGAACTATTTTTCTATATTTTCATTGAAGTACTGTTACATTATGAACAGGGCGCCGAATAAAAGATTAAAATCACTGATGATGAGTGTTCATTCATATCTTGTCAGGTCACACACTGATCTAGCAGCCATGTATATTTTCTTATTTCTCAGGCATTGATTAACAAATATTCCTCAATGATAAACTCTCCAATTGTTCCATAACAAAATTACAAACATTTGAAAACAATCACTCTTAAATATAATGCTGAACTCGGGTAAGATACCTGTATTAAATATTTCAACTACAACACACAATTTCCTGTGTTTGGTGAAATATTTAAAATAAATATCCAAGTATTAGGTGACTTGTTATTTCCAATTTATTTGAGAGATACTAATTATGTTACAATTAATTGCATATGCTGTATTAAGACGATCCATTTAAAGGCTCAATACTACAGGGGTCTCCATAAGAGCCCTAAGTAATTCTATTATGCAGTATGAAAAGCATTGTTAATGTTCAAAAATTAGAAAATGTATATTCTTTGCTCTTTGTTCCTTATTGAAAGACAGAATTCAGATGCCAGGAATGGATTTCTCTTTAAATAGTTGATGTCTTCTAGAAGAGTATGTGATTAAATAGAATATGCTAGTTGCAATAGGACAACAAAAGAACTGAAAATTTCTTTTCTGCTCAGTTTCTGCTAACCTCTCTAAACTGTTTGCTTTGGGATTTAGAAATTGAAAGAACAAGTTTCTGAACACAGAACTGAACAGTCACTCTAGTTACTTTGGTAAGTCCAGTGTTGAAAAGGAACATGTGTCAGAGACAGGCACATATTTTAGGGCAGGCATTTTGTACAGCTTATTTTAATTGATAGTTCAGCATTGGGCATCTGCACAGATGCTTTAAAAGTGAAAGGAATTACTGGTGCATGGAAGTTCTGGAACAAGAGATGTAGAAAGAAGAATGGCTTTCTCTGATATTAAAAGATGTTGCTGAGAGTCTCTTATATGATATCATCATTTGTATGCCTTCATTATTTAGAAAATATTTATTAATAGAACATCATTAGCAAATACGGTGATAAGAAATAGAATTTTGCTTATGTTCACAAAATTCTGCAGTGGAGACTATAGTTTTTCAGTAAGATCTCATTGCTAGGCATTTGGAGCCTCAAACAGAAGTCTCAAAAGTCATTATTTTCTTTTTCAAATAAACTTCTGCAAGTTTCTGAGCATGGCAGTAAGGCTTCTAAATAATACAAATGAAAGCATCAGATGACTATCGCAGACCTGTCTCTCAAGCTCTATCACATTTTGCTAGATGAGTGAAGCAGCTTTTCTCTACTCAGTAGGAATAGAAGAAGTAAGGACACAGCAGGAGGGCAGCTATCTGTAAGTAAAGAGAGAGGGCTCTTGTGAAACCACACTCGCCGGCACCTTGATCTTAGAGTCTTAGCTTACAGAACTATGGGGGAATAAATTTGTGTTCAAAATACCCAGTCCGTGAAGGTTTCTCATGGCAGCTCTAGCAATGTAGGAGGAAAGAAACACAGTGACTATGTTCCTGCAATTATGAATTGCAATAAAATTTATGCCCTCTTATAGTCTAAGTTCTAAAGTAAAAAACAAATGAAATACACAATGAAAAAACAGAAAGTCATTTACTGTATGACAAAATGATAAATGTTATGAAAAAAGTTAAGTGGAGTTAGAGGCTGAGCAGGGCTTTGAAGAGTGGGTGGGAGGTTTCCGTGGGACAGTGGGGACATCATCCTTAAGAAGGAGCCTGTGATTGGGCACTGGAGAAGATGTGGAAGTCAATCAGAAGTATAAAAGGAAAACATTTCAGAGAGAAGAAGCTTTCAAAGTTTTCACAAGGGACAGACTAGATTTCTGAGCACAGAGTGACAAGCCAGGAGATAGCCTGGAATGTGGCAGCATCAGAGGAGACCAAGGCAGAATAGCCAGCTTTCTGGGAAAGTTTGGAAACCAAGATAAAATCTCAGAGTGGTAAAGTTGCCATTTACTTCCTCTGTCATAGATATTTCTTTCTCAGTATCGGTGTGTCTTGTGCAACTTTAGTATCTGAAAACCAGTACCTATGAGCTCCAAGTTTGATTCCTTTTTTTAATAGAGCAAAAGGTCCTTGGATGGTCCTTCCATGCACCATCTAGGTTCCACTCCCAGTTTTGAAGGTTTTCTACTATCACTATCTTCTCTATCAAGCACGTGATAAATGACTTTCTTATGGTGAGAAAACTAATGTTTCCTTATCAGATCTACCCCCTATTCAGTGCTATAGAGCAAAAATAAGGATCATATTTTAAGAGGAGTCTAGCTCTGGAATTTCTTAAGGAAGACTACAGAATAAGGAACGCTATAGACAAATAGACTGCTAAGTCCCAAGGGGGAGCTGAAAGGCTGAAAGTGAACTACAGTTCTAATTATGGTAGAAATGAGGAGTGGGGTAACCAAGCAAAAGAAAGAACAACTGAACAAAGAGGTATGAAAGTAATAAAAGTTAGTTGGAATCTGCGTTTTGAACAGTCAGATGTTCATTGAAGTTTTATCACAGTATAAACATTCCAATAGACTTGGGGAAATGGTATTGAAACACAATTGGATTTAAATTCTTAAAGAATTAGACTTGGACTCTTATGGATTTGAGTACTACAGTGGTTCTTTTCAAATTCCTGGGATCAAATGCCTACCATGAAGTGACTCAATGAGAAAAAGTTTACTTTGACTCATGAGTCAGGATATAAAATTCAAAATAGGAGGGAAGCATAGCAGAAAGAACATGTGGTGGCTGGTCTCATAACACCCATGCTCAGTAAGCAGACATTGGAGAATGTTAAGAGTCAGCTAACCTTCTCCTCTTCCTTATTTGCTCTGCTTTTCTAGTCCATGGCGTGATACTGCTCACATCCAAAGAGGTCTTCCCACTCAATTAATTCTATCCAGAAATGCTCTCTCAGGTACACTCTGTTTCTCCTAGGGAACCTAAAATTAAGTTACAGTGATAATTAAGAATAACCATCACAAGTACCTAATAGAAATAATGAGAAATAGATATAAAAAGTGAAAAATTCTGTAAATCAATTGGTTCTTTTCACCTTTGTTGAGTTATCCACTTTGGGTTAGATGCTGTTCACTTCATTTTTGTTTTGTTGGAAAAAAAAAGCACACATAAATCCAATTACTTATTTAAACTAACTTATCTGGGTGGTTTGTTCAATGGAAAAATACAATACATAATGATAAGTCAGTGACCTGTGCATCATTTTTATAGTGGTGATCCCATAAAATGTTAACACGATTAAAATATTTTATGTTATTAAAACTAATCAGCTAAGTTAGAACATCCTAGCTGGGTTGGCACCATAAGGCATCACTGAGCTTCTTGCGGTGATGCAGACATAAGCAAAGCTTTTGTACTCCCAGTGCATTAGAAGTACAGCACATGCAACAGTTGCCATCATAATGACATTTAAGTTGCTGTTTCCTATACTTACTGCGTTGTTCTTTGTGTTTTTAACGTGTCCTCCAACATATAAAAACAGATTCTTAGAAAATATACTGTGCCTAAACCCTGAGAAGTTTCATATATTTCACTCATATCACTTATCTTGATCATACTAAGAGTCCACATGGAGCCATTGACCTATAGAAAGATTGATGTAAGTGCACTTCATGTTTGCACAATAAAATTGTCTAACTGCACCCTTCTCAGAATGAAACCACATAACTAAGAGACACTTGACCCTATACCTACACATACATAATTTCTATAAGTAAATGCAGAATTGTAGATAACTGTTGTTCAAATGGGAATATCCTTCTCAAGTTAGACAATACCTTTTCATCATCCACTTACCTCATTGTATTATTACAGAATGCAGAGGTGGACACTAACAAAACAGTTGTGCTTTAGAATCCCATGGAGTCAGTTTTTGCAGCCCCCTGCTCTAGCCTGTTTTGAAAATAAAATGATTTCACATCCAAAGCCTTTTTTAGATCTCAACACCACTAACCATTCATTTGACATGACCTTGAGTAGTTGCTGTATCTCTTCATAGGTATTTTCTCACCTCTAAAGTAATGATAATAATGGTTGTTATTTTTAGTCAATTTTCTATAGACCATAAATTCTTTTTTTTCCATACATTGTTTTGTTTTATTTTTTCCTTTCAAGAACATAATTAAAGAAATAAATTTTTTTTCCTTTCTTCCCCTTCTCCCGGTCCCCTCCCACTACTCCCCACCCCTCCTCCCTCCCCCTTCTTCCTTGAAAGAGGGCATGGTGCCCTGCCCTGTTGGAAGTCCAAGGCCCACCCCCATCCCTCCTGGCCTAGGAAGGAGTGCATTCAAAAAGACTCGGTTCTCAAAAAGATAATAATACATGCAGAAGAGATAGGTCCTGGTGTCATTGTTGATGGGTTCTCCATCTGCCAACTT
>PVIU01030769.1:0-15699 GCA_004026605.1 Ondatra zibethicus | reverse complement strand
GGGCCTTGGACTTCCAACAGGGCAGGGCACCATGCCCTCTTTCAAGGAAGAAGGGGGAGGGAGGAGGGGTGGGGGGTAGTGGGAGGGGACCGGGAGAAGGGGAAGAAAGGAAAAAAATTTTTTTTTTCATCTTTAATTATGTTCTTGAATGGAAAAAATAAAACAAAACAATGTATGGAAAAAAAAAAAAGATGGGAATGTAATGATCTGTCTCTTTAAAAGACAAGCCACGCCCACTCCCTCCCCCATCCTCTGAGGCAAGCTGATCTTCAGCTTCAAGCCTGAGTTCTCTCTCTTCCTGTCTTCCTCTCGGAGAGGCAGCTTCTGCCTCTCTCCCCACTTCTCCCCTACTCCCTCTTTTCTCTTTTCTCTCTCTCCCTCCTCCCCTTCTCCCCTTTTTCCTTCCCCTCCATAACCCCCTAAATAAATATCCAACCTCATTCTGTATGGCGTGCCTATCTCTGTGGCTCCCACCCACCGCCTGCCCACACCGCTCTCTGGGGATCAGCCAGCCGCCACATGGCTAGGGACCAGCCATCTTTGTTTGGGGACCTGCCACATGGTCTTGACCCGGCAGCAAGCTTCTGGGGACTCGCAGCAAATCCATTTCAATTGTGTTTTCTTTTTTTCTTCCTAAGCCTTTCTACAAAAACTAATATATTTGTACACAAAGCACTGTTAATGTCCCTTTACACCCTAACTGATTAGTGCTTCTGAGGTGACAGCTTAATAGCTTATTTTACTTTATTTTCATATACATCTACTCTGGATAGCCACCATTCCTGTAGACGGTGTTCTAGTTGCAGAGAACTATGGAGAACCTGAGGCCCTGAACACCAGTTTACCAGAAAAGTGGCACCTCAATACCATTGCAACTTAGTCCCCCTTAAGCATTTCAAACACAAATGAAAGAGGAAAAGTGACCCAAATTAATATAAAATTCAACCAACAATCTAACTCTCTAGGCACAAATCCTGACACGAAAACAACATGAAACATCTAGACAACGGAATTTTCAAAATGTACCGTTCTTTAAGTAATGAGTCCTACTAAGAGTAACTTAGAGGAAAAAAAGCAATGATAAATTTGTTCAAAGAAATGAAAGGGTCTGACAATACAGGTCATAGAATTCCACAACACAAATAAACAACAAACAAACAACACACAAACAAACCAATACACAAACACACACAAACAAACAAAAGCACACAACAAACGCACAAATACAAACAAATAACAAAAACATACAAACACACAACAAACAAACACAAACAGCAAACAAACACAGGATCATGGGAGGACAGACTGTAAATGAAAACAGTAAAAAACATTTAAATGTAGGAAGTGAAGAGCTGGCTCTCTGAAAAGATAAACAATATCAACAAAACCTTCCTACTGAATTTTAGAAAAGAGAAGACCCAAATTTTAAAATTAGAGATGAAAAGGAATATATTTCAGTAGAGCACAATGAGATTTAGAAATTATCTAGATATGCCTTTAAAACCTACATTATACTAAATTTCAAAACATTAATAAAACAGATGACTTTCTGGACAAAAATGGCCCATGAAAGTTAAATCAAGATGAGAAAAATAAGCAGATACCAAGTAGAAAGATTGAAACAGTCATGAAAAATCCGTTAAGTAAAAGATCAAGCTTAGATGGAATCACTGCAAAATCCTACCAGGCTTTTGACGGAGAACTAACAATAATATTCACCAAATTATTCCATAAAATAAAAAAGGAAGCCACACTTGGAAACTCATTTTACAAATTTGACATTACCCCGATATTCAAATTAGAGATAGACACAATGAAAAAATGAAATTACAGAGCAATGTCCTTAATGGTGATAGAAGTATTATTATTTTTCCAATAGAATGCTTGCAAACCAAATTCAAGAATACATCAAAGAGAGCATTCATCATGATCAGAATTGCTTTATTCCAGAGATGCAGGGATGGTTTATTGTATGAAAATCAATAAATGTAATATGTTATATAGATGGATTCAAGGACAGGAACCACGTGATCATCTCAATAGCTGTGGAAAACACTTATGACAACATCCAACTCCCTTCTTGATTAAAAACTCTGAAGAGACTATAGATGGAGGGAGCATAGCTCAACACAAAGCCTATAGATGATAAACCTACAGACAATATCACATGAAATAGAGGGGGAAAGCCAAAACATTTTGGTTAAGATAAGGAATAAGACAAGGTTGTTTATTCTCATCATCCCTATTCAATGCAGTGCCTGAAGTCTTAGATTGAGCAAGAGACAAGGCAAGTAAATTAAAGGAATTATATGATTATATACATTAGCTATCTCAAATACTCCACTGCAAAAATTTTAGAACTGATAAATACCTTCAGCAAAATGACACAATGCAAAATCAATATGCCAAAAAGTCAGTAGCCTCTCTATGTATCAATGACAGACATACTAAAAAAATAAATGAGGAAAACAATTCCACTTACAATAGCTTTAACAATACTTTGGAATAAACATAACCAGAAAACAAAATACCTATACAATAAAAACTTGAAAACTGAAGAAGGTACTAGAAGATGGAAAGACTTCCCATGATAATAGATTTGAAGAATCACTACTGGGAAGGTCTTACCAAAAGCAATCTGCAGATTTAAAGCATTGCCCACCAAAATTTCAACACCATTCTTCCTAGAATATGAAAAAAAACCCTCTTAAAATTCATATGGAGGCATAAAGATCTTGAATAGCTAAAACAAGCCTGAACGATTGAGTAATGTTACAAGTATCATAATACCAGATTCCAGGGTACACTGCGGAGACACGGTAATGAAAACAGCATGAGAGTGGCATCTAAGTCAGTGGAGCAGATACAGGACCAGACACAACCCTACACAGCTACGACCACTTGATATTTTACAAAGATGCCCCAAATACACATCGGGTAAAGATAGTATCTGCCACAGACAATGCTGGTCAGACTAGATAGCTACACACGGAAGAATAAAACTAGACCCTTATCTTTCACTCTGCACACACACAAACCTCAATCCTGGCTGGGCGTGGAGGTGCATGACTTTAATCCCAGGACTCGAAAGGCAGAGAGAGGTAGGAAAATCTCTGTGAGCTCAAGGTCAGCCTGATTCACGTAGGGAGGGTGGCTGTCTCAAAAAACAAACAGCAGCAGAGTAACAACTTATCCCCAAGTGGATCAAAGATCAGTGCCAGACATGAAGCTCTGAAAGTGCTGCAGGAAAAAAGAAGGACAACATTTCAAGGCACAGGCATAGGAGAGACCCTTCTGAGTAAGAACTCTAGCCATTTACAAGATAAAGCTAACAACCAGCAGTTGCAATTCATGGGATTAAAAAGATCCTTACAGAGAAGGAAATGGGTAATCATGTGAAGAGAACAGTTTATAGAACAGGGGAAATCTTTGACAGCTATATATCTGATTTAAGAACCATACCCAGAATATGCAGAGAGTTTCCTCAAAATCCTATCAACAGGGAAACAACAATCCAGTGTTAAAAATAGACTAAAGAATTTAACAGAGTGTTCACAAAAGGAGAAACATAAATGACAAATAAACAATTAAAAAATCCTTCGCCCTATAGAAAATGTGAATTAAAACAACTTTGAGGTGTCAGCTCACTCCAGTAAAATAAAAGGCTGTCATTGGGGAACAAATGATGACAAAGGCTTGCAAAGGGAACCTCAATTGTGAAAAACTCCTTCACCAGGTTGGCCTGTAGATCAATCTATGGAGCTCTTTTTCTTTTGACTATTGATTGATATGAGAGGGCCCAGCCCGCTGTGGGTGATACTACTGATGGTGGTCCTGGGTTATATAAAGCAGTAAGCTAACCATTACTGTGAGTAACAAGCCAGTAAGTAGTGCTCCTCTATGGCCTCTGCTTCAATTCTTGCCTCCAGGTTCATCTTGAGTTCTTGCCCTGACTTCCCTCAGTGATGGATTACAATCCTGGAGCTGTAAGATGAAATAAACCCCTTCCTTTCAAGTTGCTTTTGGTCTCTGTGTTTCTTACAGCAATAGAAAGAAAAGTAGAGTACCCTTATAGTGTTGGGAGCTTTTACACAGGCTCCTGGGGAAGAATAGTCATCAATAGTCTTACTGACGTGTGGACCTCACATGCAATAATACCGACTGGTCAGTTAAGATGAACTCACTGGTGCAATAGTGGCACATCTGTTGGTGGATGGAAGTCTCAACAGCCACTTCCTAATTAGAGTTGATACTTGTTCTACAAGAGGGAATTCCTATCTGGTCCTATAAACCCAGTCAAAAGCCCATGGCTGGAGAGGTCATGGACCCTGCTGGAGGAGATACTGCTATTGTTTTGCTAAATGTACATGTTATAGCTGCCAAACTGCCTTCTAAATAACTATGTTTATGTTTATAGAAGACTGCTACTGTCACATTAGTCAGAGAAGCTACTTTTCTTGTAGTGGTTATCAGTGACTACAGAAGCTCATAAGTGGTGAAAGTACTAAGGATAAATGACTGTTAAGTGTCCAGTCATTGATGGGACATCTATATTACCCTTTCAAAAGCTAAAGGAGCATCTTAAAAGAAAGGCAGAAAGAATAGAAACCATAGGACGAGGGGAGTAATTGCTGTAGTTGGAATTTTCTTTGGGCCACTAATCAATTCCCAAATAAATAAACAGATAATTATTACTAATTATGAGTGCTCGGCCTTAGCTTAGGCTTGAACCACTATCTCTTTTAACTTAATTTAACCTGTTTCATCTATGTTTTGCCTCGGGGCTTTATACCTAGGATTCATTCTGTATGTCCTACTTTCCTGCTTCCTCTGTGTCTGTCTGTCTGGCCCCTGGCATCTCCCTGGCATCTCTTTTTCTTTCTACTCCAAGTCTAAATTCCTCCTCCTGCTTACTCTCCCTGCCTGCAAATCCCACCCATACCTTCTCTCTCACTATTGGCTGTTCAGCTTTATTAGACCAGCCTGATGCCTTAAGGCAGGCAAGGTCAAACAGCAACATATCTTTACCTAATTAAAAAAATGCAACACGCCTTTACAGAGTTAAACATATATTCCACAATATAAGCAAATACAACACATCTTTACACAGTTAAGCAAATGCAACACATCTTTGCATAGCTAAACAAATATTCCTCAACAAGGTGCAGACTTCCAGGCATAAGTTGGTTATTACACTCTTGAACTCATAGCATTTATGATACCTTCATGATTTCTGCACAAAATTGAGCCCATCGATACCTGCTTTGTCACAGGACAGGGTTGATGTCAGCCTCTCCTGCAGTGTTAGACATGTTAATGATGGATGAGAAGGAGACATTGTCTTCAGTAGCCCCTGGTAAAGGTGCTCACGTTCTGGTACACAGCCTCTTACCTGGGGTACTGTAAACTCTTCTTCTGATTCCTACTGGATCACACACATAGCAAAAGATGTCAAAGTGTAAGTGAGGAGCTGTCTGAGGTGAGAAAGGGAGCCAGTGGGTGTAGAAGTGGGACAAGAGAGCGTAGTAGAGATGGATATGAAGATATGATTGAAATAATTATGAACATGTACTAGAAGTCAATAATGGAAGCCAATATTATGTATAATTAATATACTCCAATAAAAACAAATAATGACGCATTTGCTTTGTACACCATTTCAAGACTGTACCCTGGATTTGAATCCTGTCTACTGCCTTGATCTCTCAGTAGGTATATGTGTGTGTGGCGGGGGGGAGTAGGGGACAATGAGAAGAATTGACCAGTAGTCTGGGATGACTGGGACAGAAGAAGCAAGACGTTTTAAAGGCTTTAGATACAGAGGTAAAGACTTTGTCCAATAGGCTGGAGTTTACATACTGGTGGTCACAAGATTAATTTTTTTCATCCTGGGGCTTTCGTTTGCCTAAGTCTTAAAATGTTGTACAATTTAGCACTCCTGGCATCTCTTAGAAGACAGAGAGAGCTTCACAAGAGCAGGATCTTGTGGTCGGTCAGCATCAGCTTACAGCTGGCTGATGGGAACCAGGCACTCTGCCTGGGTTGTCCCTTCCTTATTGGGTACCCCTGTTCAGACTGCCCCTTTTCATGCTACAGGAGGCGAGGGGTTTAAATAACAGAAGGCTCCCCTCTTTTGTGGTCTTGACCCCTCCCCTCCCTTTTTCTCTTCACCCTCCCACCCCTCGTGCTCCTTTTCTCTCCTTCCAGTGCCTGGGACCAAATTCAGGGCTTTGTGCCTTGCTAGGCTAGTGTTGTACCACTGAGCTAAAGCCTTGGGCTCTGTGGATTTCCTATGATAACCTTACTCCACCTGCAATTAGTCAAGGACAATTTATAAATGGCTTTCTTTTCGCCATGGAAGAGAAGTAGAGATGCCACTTCTCCAAATCCCTGTTCCCTTTGTGCCTCTTAGAGAGAGGATTGCGCGTGGGGTGAGGGGAGCCTCAGATCCCCTCAAAGGATTAAGCTTCATGAAGACCTTTCAAGCTTTCCTCACGTTCGTTCGCCACAAACTCAATGCAGTATCCCCGGCTAACACCTAGTAATTAACTGGAGAGGAAATATTTAGCAAAGGATAACAGCGTAAGTGTTGTGGAAAATGAAAGAGGAGGTACCCTCCCTGACCCCAGAACCATATGTAGTCCACTATGATCCTCTTCTCTATTGTAATAGCAGCTGGCAGAGGAGGAAAAGGAAGGACACAATTATTCCATTTTTACTGCTAACATGTATATCCAGGTGCTTGGTGACCCACCAGAGTGACTCTTGGCCTCCATTTCTGCAGTGGGACATGATTGCATAGTGCCAGTCAAGTGTCACACAGAGGACACACAGGCAGTAACATTTGCCTGGTGATGAATCTCTTAGTCTTTGACTCTTGTAAGACCGATGCCATTCATATGTGCCATGTTGCTCACTGATTGAATCAGCTCATTCGATGCCACTTTTCAGCAGGGCCCTTTCAAGTGAAATAATGCTCCTTTGCAGGTGTCTCAATGGCAAATGTCAACAGAAGCAGGCACAAAGGCTTGCAATTTCCTGCAGAGCATTTGCTCTCACTGGCTCGGCCCTCGCATGGCTGCTGGTAATCAGGAGCAGCAGGGATTAGGACAAGGCCTCAGGTTTTTACTGGGCCAGTGTTCTGGCCTACTGTCTGCTCTCTGGGTAGCAGATTCTGAGTCCAGGATTTGAGAGCGAGGAGTTGGGTGGCACCCTGGAAAGAACCAGAAGAGATAGCCAGCAGAGGATGCACAGGGAGTGAGCAGTCCTGTATGAGTCCAGCCATGCTTTAGCATCTAGTGTAGAGAGCAAGCTGTTGCCACTCCTGAGAGGTGAGGGTATATATCCGCCAACCACATGGATCTTTGGCTGAAGACTGCTCACAGGGGTGCGTACTTTTTGGAACTCTTGTCTTGCTTTGGGAACTGTCCTAGACCGCAGGATCTGGTGGCCAGAGAACACTCTTAAGCAAGGAATATGGGTGATTTGGTTGAAGTGGAAGAGACTGTCCCAAAGAGGCAAACATTCAAGGTTGTGGTTGGAACAGGGACAGAATATGCTGTATATTTCTGTTTTGGGGGTGGGGTGGAGGTTGTTTTGTTATTTTTGTATTGTTTTTTGAAGCAGGATTTCATGTAGCTCAGTCAGGCCTCAAACTTACCATGGATGACCTTGAACTTTTGGTCCCCCATATTACATCTCCCATGAGCTGCTGCATGCTCTCTGAGGACCTACTGTGCATGGGAAATGCTTCATGACCCTTACAGAGATGGGTTTCTGTCTCTGCCTTCAGTGAGTCTACAACTTAGCAGAAACAAGGAGCCACACATAACCCCATAAGAAGATATTTTGTAATGGTAAACAAGAAGGCTATGTTAAGCAAAGTCTCCACTAGAAGGTACCATCTAAACTAGGCCTAAGTTAGGACCATAATTGCTTATGTGATGTGGGAGTGACATTTATAAAGGTCCCGAGGGCAGTGAGTTGGCAACAACTTTTGAAAAACTACGAAAACTTTACTCTGCATAATGGTAGAGGTCAAACAAGAGGCTAAGAGTAAGAAAAGGGGTATATGGATGAGATAGAGGTGCTTGACGGGGTCAAATCAGATGATGGGGAAGCCAGAAACAGTGGATAGTCCCTGGGGGCTTTTTGTTCCCATGACAAACTACTTCCTGTTATGATTCAGGTCCTTAAATGATTGCAACAGCCTCACCCACACTCTGCACAGCATGGCCCCACCAGCCCACCCAGAGAAATGCAAGCTTTGTGCTCCTTCATAAGAGCGAATGTGCTGACTACTATGTTGATGACACTTGGCGTGTCTTGGTGTGACTTGGAGGCAGAGTCATACAAAGCACTATGCTTGATTTGATTGTGTCCCCCTAGGATTTATATGTGGGAAACTTGGTCCTCTGTGGCAGTATTCAGATATGGTGGGGAGGGGGCTTGGTGGGAGGTAGTTAGGTCATTGGAGGCATTAATCCCGGAAATGATGAGAGCAGGCCTTATGGAACAGGTTAGTTCTAATGAGATCAGGTTGTTTTAGATAAAAGTCATTCAATAAGTGTGATCTCCTCCACCTATGGACATTTCCTTTGTGTTTCTCCTCCATGGTGTGCTTAGCTAAAGAACTCTCACCAGAGACCAAATAAATGAGTCTCCTTGATCTTGGAGCTTCAGCTTCCAAAACTGTGAGATAAATAAGCTTCTTTTCTTTATAAGTACTCAGCTTCAAGTATTTTGATATAGCAACAGAAAACTGGACCCATCCAAAAAGGAAGCTCCCCTTGGGGTTTCTAGGAATATTTGTCTTTGCAGTCTTGATCTCATTTAGAGTGCTAGAGATTGTCACACTGTGAGAAGCTCAGGCCACACAAGGATGTCATGTCCAATTGTTAAAGCAATAGCCCAGTTGAGGTTCTATCAGAGTTAACATTACCTGTCAGATGCATGAGCAATGATCCTTACAGAGGACTCCTGCTCCCTGCTGTTGAGTCATCTCTGAGAACAAAGTCATCCAACAGTGAGCCCTCTGTGGAGCACAGACAAATCATCCCTCAATTTGCCCCCGAATAATCCATTACTCATGGAATCCATAGCGTATTAAGTTGGTTGGTTGCTTTATATCGCTTTTGGGGTATTTTGCTATGCAGGCCTACTCTTAAAGTGAGAGAACAGGCTTCATAGCAGAGTCACTTAAAAGCCAGTCATATACCCTGAATGATATCTATGATGCACATATGAATACCATTCGGAAGGAAGGCCATGGGCATGTTCTCACAGTTGTCTGAAATTCTCAGGAATTGCTTCTTAGACTCAAACCAGCTTGAAGGCTTGTTGACCACATTGTAGCCACTTCCACTTGGAAGCTGAACCCTGCATTTCACTAGACGCAGCACTCCTTTCCCACTCTCGGCCATCTGGTCTCCCTGCAGTAGGCAGCCAGAGGGGGAATTACCATTGCTTTGAACCCTGGGAAAGTGACATTGAGTCCCAGTCAGCTGGCAGGTGGATCTGAGGGAGGAGTTGGGAATAGTTTACAGAAGGAATAGCACACACTTGGCTGTAGGCTTTTGAAGGGCCTTTGATGTATAAACACGTGTTGTGAATCCCAGAGGGCCTGAGCTATGCAGCATTTGACAAATTTAACATGAAACTGATTGACTTGAACTTAAAATAGTCTCGAGTTCAGGAATGAACTGGAGTGTTACAGGGCATAGAGCATAAGGTCATAAGGCAATGAAAGTGCATAGTTATATAGGGTGATGACAGATAGACAGACAGACAAATGGATACATGAGAAGGAAACAGGGAAGAAAGGGGGAGATATAGAGAGAACACATTTTCTGTTGCTATAACTGAATGCCGCAGACTTTATGCATTTACAAAGCATAAAGTTTTATTCAGCTCATGGCCCCCAAAGCTGTACAGTCCAAAAAATGGAGTGTTGGCACCTGCTAAAGGTCTTCTTCCTGAATCTTCCTGGTGAAACGCATCACATGGCAAGACAGAGCAGGGGTACTGTGAAGAAATTGCTTTTAGAACACAGTCATTTCCTGAACAATTCAATGGACCAAGAATCAGTGAGTGTCTCAGTCCCTTCATCAAGAAAGGGCCCTCTTAACCAAGTTGCTTCCTAGAAGTTCAGCCTGCTCCTACCATTAGCATCGGGATTTGAGGGCTAAGTTCCCAACAGATGGTATTGGACAGGCGTGTTCACTCCACAGCACAGAGCAATGTCTGACAAGGTGGAATTGTGCTCAGGAGCTCAATGTTATGAACATCAGAACTAGTTTGCCTGAGTGTCTATATGAAAGTCCACAGTTGAGGATGATGCCAGGAGCCTGCAGGAGAGAGGCTACTGCGGGGCAAGAGGTGCTGAGACTCTCTGCTAAAGTGCTCACAGTGGGGAGAAAGGGAAGAATCGTGGAGATGCCTAAAAGGAGTCAGAAGGATTTGTGAGTGGAGGAATTGCTCCAGTGAAGAGAAAGGCAGGAGGAGAAACAGTTAGAAATGGAGGTTTGGGGAGGAAGCAGTCCCTTAAGAGGAAGTGTGAAAAGGCCCCCTCTCCCCACCGATTACTAGTTCACTGAAAACTGCCAGAAGATCTCCAAGTCACCAGTGCCAAATCCTCAGTAGTGGAGTGGAGGAGGCAGCTGAGCAACCACAAGCTGTGGTAAACAGAAGCTTGGGGGTTTCTGGTGGATTTTAATCACCCTGAATTATCCTTTTTGACTCCTGACAGCATCCTCATTTTTTTTCTCATATTATCACCATGAGTTACACATTCTACCTTAAGCCTCACAGACACATTTCACCAATAGAGGAGATAGAAATCTCCTATCAGGTCAGGATGTTGTGATGGATGTAAAGGAGAAGATATTTAAGAGAAAAGTAACACAGCAGTAACCATTAATCGCGTCCTCCTTCTGCCTTTCCCCGGCTCCCTCTTTCATTTTGCCTGACCTAATCCCCTGAATCACACTCAATAAGAGAAGTGAAGACATTCTAGGAGCGACGGCCTCCTCGAGTGTCTGCTGTGATTCATACAGCCTCCACACATGACTGAGGCGCTCATCCCAGAACCACCACTCTTTCCTTTGGGGAATTAAAAAGATGCAACCTACAGGATCTGTCCTGTGGGCATGCTTGGGAGTTCCTATGGGATGCCCTTACCAGCCTTGAAAGAATGTTTGAGGCCTCATGACCCTAAATCCTTTCGTCACTCCCCAGAAATTACATTGGAGGGCAATTGCTACCCTTTTCTCTTTGAACAAAATGTGACGAACCAGAGTCACACTGAATCTTGAAAATCACTAAGCAGGGTACCGGACTACAGTGAGCTTATATATTTAATGTCAATATTTCCTAAACGCCCTGTTGCTCAATAATGGCCACATGTAAGCCAGAGTGACTGATAAGCAACCAGGCTTGGAGGGGTGCAGAAAGGGGGTTGGGACACAGAGAGGGAGCTCTCAGAAAGATCTGCCTACCCCCCAGCTTGGGCTCATGCACTTGTAGCCACAGACCACCACCATGTTAGGAAAGAGTTCTTGTGTGAGCTCAACTTATGAGACAATGCAGATCCTGACTCACCTCAAGGAGCATCATTCAGAAGGCCTGGGGGAAGGGGCAATGCAGTGAATTTAAAGACTTTCTGGGGGAATTTGGGGGTATTGGTTTTATTCAAGGCTAGCTAGAGAATCAAGAACTTGATTGGGGTTACTTTCGGGAATGTGGGTGACTCAAAGGCAGCTGTATCACCACAAAGCCCATTCAGCATGGTGATCACTAGAGCACCCTGCACAACTTGCAGGCAGTTCCTCTGAAGACACTTTCCGTTGGCAGTTGTTACTGCTCATATAGCCTTACGGAGAGGCCTGGTGAGTCTTCTGTCTTGTATGTTTCATTACCCACACCCTCCTCAGCTCTCTTTCCACAAGGGAAGTAACTAAAGAGGCAGGCATTGAGGACAGCACGTTCTGTCCATATTGACTGCAGAGCTCAGCTATCATTTCAGCTCCCATCACAGCAGAAGTCATGTTGGGTGGGACTCACCCTCAGAGGTTCTAGACCCGGCCCTACCACCAACTCAAGGTCTGCTTTTGGATGGGTTAAGTGACCGGTTTTAGGATTTCAATTCTTTCTGGTAGGGCAGGCGTCTCTGAGATTGCCTCATTGTTGGCTTCTTCATTCATTAATTCTCCTCAGCAGTAGTTGAATCACTGCTATTAGGGTCTGATGGATCCAATAATTAAAGATTAGAAGCCTATATTAGGGGAATGGGGAAATGGCTAAGTGAGCAAAGCATTTGCTGTGCAAGCACAAGGACCTGAATTTGGGCCTCTACCATCCTTGTAAGAAGCTGGGTGTTTATTTATAATCCCAATACTGGGGGCAAGGTGATAAAGGAGGATCCCCAGGGCTGGTTGGTCAGCCAGACTACCTAACCCCTGAGCTCCAGTTTCAGTGAGAGACCTTGTTTCAACCAACAAAACAAACTAACACACAAAAAAACAATGTGAAAAGCAATAGAGGAAGACATCTGGTATCACTGCTTGGCTTTCACTTTGTGCACACTTGGAGGAGAGTGCTTTCTTGCACACACATGTACACACGCATGCACGCACACACGCATGTGCACACGCAGAAAGTTTACATTATAATTAGTCCCACAAACCGGCTGTTTGGAACAACAGAAATCTATGGTTTCTTATTTTTGCAGGCTGGCTATCCAAAACCAAGGTGTTGGCAAAAACATCAGAGCGTTGTGGCCTCGTAAAGGCCACAAGGGGAAACCTGCTCTGTGCATCCTGCAGGGCTCCTAGCGATTTGCTGCCTTCATCATCTTATTTCTGAATAAAGTTACACGTAGGGTAGTTGAGTAATTTATTTTCTTTGACTGTAAATCAATACCATAAGCTGGGTATTTGTGAACAATAAATATTTTCTAGGCTCATGGTTATTGGTGAGAAGTTCAAGAGCATGTTTCTGACCCCTGTTGAAGACATCCTCAGGCTACATCCTAATGAAGCAGGGGTATCTCATGAGGAGACAGGGAGAGGTGCTAGCTAGTCTCTTTTCCTCTTTATATAGAACCATTAAGTCATCACAGGGCTCTACACTCCTGACTTCATCTGCTTCTAATTGCTTTCCAAAGGCCTCAGTCCAAAATGCCATCAACATTTGACTTTGAGGATTAGGCCCCAGGACATGAATATGGAGGGACATATTCAAATCAAAGCATAAGGGTTAGGGACCTAGCATATAAGTTTGGGGTGGGATACTCAATAAAACATGTAACAAGGTCCAGACGAAAAACATCTTTAAGATGAACCTAAAGTTCTCTGCAATTGATTGTGTTTCTATGTCAGTCAGGAATATATGTTGCTAACCACAAAGCCTATGGAAGTGTGTGCTGGAAAAGACCTCATGAACGGATAGGCATTGCTGACTCTGGGAGGACACTGGGTTAGGAGAGACACTACACCACACAGCACACTGCCCTAGAGATGGCCCTGCCCTAGTGTTGAGCATCAGCAGTGAAATTCAGTGAGGTATGCTCCCTGGCCCACTGTCTCCTCAGCTTGCAGTGCCACTAGGGACCCTGCGGAACCAGCTCCAACCTGTTGCCTGTTAGCTTTTCTTTCCCATTGGATCTTACATAGCTTAGTTTTTTTTTTAATTCTTCCAATTTTATTGATTCTTTGTGGATATCACATCATGCATTCCAATCCCACTTATCTCCCTGTCCCCTCTCATCCATCCTCTGCTCTTGCAACACCTCCTAAAACCAAAAAAAAGTTAAAAGAAAACCCCAAAACCAATCTAACAAATAAAACAACAACAAAAAGATTAGAAGAAGGAGAAGAATCTCATCTTGGAAGTTCTAGTGTGGCCTGTTGAGTCAGATATTTTACCCTTTAGTCCGTTTATCTTTACTTGTAAGTGTTCACTGCCATAAGTCATTGGTCTGGCCTCTGCTATACCATTGATGACGGGCTCTCTCTGGGTCTCCTCTTAGACATCCTGTTGTCCTATGTCATGGAGATCCTGCTTTTTTGGATCGGTGGGTTCGTCCCCTTCACATGCTCCAACAGTTCACAGGTGAGGTGGATTTTGGGCTGGGTCAACATAGTCCTGGTTCTGGGCCTGGGTGGTAGCTGGGTTGGTCAGCCCACCAGGTTTCTCTCATCATCACTACCCCAGTGAGCTCTCCAATACTGCCTTGGCTAGCTCACCCAGAACTCCCTGCAGGAAGGAGCAGGGCAGGGTCAGATCTGGCTAATTTACACTCACAACCAGGGCCAGCTCTATTGTTTTGCCCAGGTGAGGGGCAAGACCTTCTCTCCCAATTGCTGTAGAGGTAATATAAAGGGGAAGAGGGGAGATCAGCTCTCACGCCCTCAGGGCTGGACTCTCATGCCTTCAAGGCTGGCTCACCTTGTATTGCCCAGCTACCTGTGGTGAGGGTGGGGCCATCTTTCTCTAGTGTGGGTGAGGGTGTTGGGGGCTCAGGATGACTGAGGCAGCTCTCACCTGAGAGGCGAGACAAGCTCTCTGTTGTGGGCTCCAGTGAGGGACAGCATCAGCTATCCCAGGGCCAGTGAAGGGCAGGGCTGACTCAGGACAGCAGGGTTCCAATGACACCCCCCCCCTTGAGCTAACACAGGCCACTAAGGAACATCATCACAAACCCCACAGACATGGCCCTCAGCACAACTTAGTTATCTTATCCCACTCTTAGTTAATCCCATTAAGAGTGAGATAATTTTGAAAAACTACACTAAAATGGAAAACAAAATTCACAGATAATTATGGACTATTTTAAAAAGTCAATAAAGGATTCAAAATCACATACACATGTAAGTTAAAAGTCAGTATCTGATGGCTAGTTTTGTAAACTTGACAGACTCCATAATCACCTGACAGACCCACCACTAGGCATGCCTGTGGGAGATTATCTTGATTATGTTAATTAAAATGGGAAGACCTGTCATATTTTGGGCATGGCCAGTCCCTGAGCAGAAGATTCCATGCTATATAAAATGGAGAAAGGGAAGTGAGTACTAAGATGCACTGGTCTTTCTTTCTCTGATTCCTGATGTTACCAGTTGCTTCAGACTCCTACCACCTTGGCCTCCCTGCAGTGATGGACTGGATCTTGGAACTGTGAGACAAAGGAAACTCTCCTGAAGTTGCTCATCCCAAGGTATTTTATCACAGCGGCAGAAAAATGAACATGCAGGTTGCCTAACTGTTACATGAAGACAAGAAATTAGTAATGGGATATTTCAATATGTAAATGTACAGGTGGGTGGTGTAGGAGGGTCCTTCTGTATTTGGGTTGTTTTTATTGGTTAATAAAGAATTTGCCTTGGCCTTCTGATAGGGCAGGACTTAGATAGACAGGATAAAGAGAAGAGAATGCTGGGAAGGGGACAGAGCCAGAGAGAGCTGCCCGCCATGAAGCCCGCCAGGTCACACATGCTGAATCTTTCCGGGTAAGCCACGACTCGTGGTGACACACAGATTATTAGAAATGGGTTAAACAAATATGTGAAAATTAGCCAATAAGAGGCTAGAGTTAATGGGCCAGGCAGTATTTCAATGAATACAGTTTCCGTGTAATTATTTCGGGTACACACCGGGAGCCGGGTAGCACAAGGAGCCCTGCGCCGGGAACCAGGCACTGGG
>PVIU01030768.1:0-15699 GCA_004026605.1 Ondatra zibethicus | reverse complement strand
ATTTGGATTCAATGCTCCATACATTACCTCTATATGTCTTAGAGTGCATTTGTGGTATGACCCTCAAATCTGTGGGAACCAAAGTCCCTTCTTTGTCATATGCTTACCCAAATTCCCTTCTTTTTCATATATGAAACCAAATTTCTTGTCTGTCAAATTTCTTGTATCCCTAGAGTATACAAAATGTCAGCTTTTCCATCTTCAACCCCAAAGAGCCTTCGGTGTCATATATCCACCTAAGTCAATTTCTAGGCCTCAACTATTTGAGACCAAGGTGTGTTTCATATCATATACCCAATCAAAGTCCATCTTTATAGTGTACTCATGAAAGCTGCTTATCTGCCACCAAACACTGGGAGACCAAAATCTCTCCCGTATCTCTCTCTCTCTCTTTTCATATACCCATTGTTTCTGCCCTCATCCTTATTAGACCATATCCCTCCCTTGCTATCTGCCCACCCAAACTCCCTCTCTTGTCATATAGCCAACATTTCTTCCCTAAAACCTTGTAAGACACAAATCCCTCCCTTGTCATCTACCCACCCAAGCTCCCTCTCTTGCGATATACTCATCATTTCTGTGCCCAAAGTGTATGAGAATCAAATCCCTCCCTTGTCATCTACCCACCCAGGCTCCCTCTCTTACCATATACTCATCATTTCTGTGCCCAAAGTATATGAAAATCATACCCCTCCCTTGTCTTCTCACCTCTCTTGCTATATACCCACCATGAATCCCCCCAAGGTATATGAGACTCAAACCCTCCCTTGTCATTACCCACCCAAACTCCCTGTCTTGCCATATACCTCTCATTTCTGCCACCATCTTTGTGAGACCCGAATCCCTCCCTTGTCTTCTACCCACCCAAACTCCCTCCCTTTCCGTGTACCCACCATTGCTGCCCCAAACCTTGTGAGAGCCAAATCCCTCCCTTGTCATATACCCACCCAAACTCCCTCTCTTTCCATGTACACACCACCACTGCCCTAAACCTAGTGAGAAACAAATCTCTCCATTGCCATTCACCCACCCATATTCCTTCTCTTCCTCTATAACCATCATTTTCCTCCCCTTTCCTGGATTCACCATTAGTCACTCACATAACTTTCCAATTAAATTGAATTTATTTTCAATTTGAATGCAATTTCAATTTTAGTTGTCATAGGTTTGGGAATTCCCCATCTTCGAGATAGCCATCTCATTGGCTTCCCCCCTCAATAACAGCTGCAGCCGCTCTTGCTTCTCTGGTCTCCTGGTCCTCATCTTGCTTTTCAGGTTGCTCAGCCAGAAGTTGAGGCATTTCAGTCACCGGTGACTCTTTGACTTTCTTTGGCTCGGGTGCAGCCACTTCTTCATCATCCCTCTTTGTGATGATCTTTTTCGGCGTGCCTTTCCTGCGTTTGCTCGTTTTCAAACCCTGGAATGGCAAGAGGAGAACATAAGAATTAGATTAATATAGGGAGAAGTCAGGATAAGCACGTGAAGGATACTTTGTTGGAAAAGGTGAGGATTGATAAGGGATTTATGCCAGGGCAGAGAGAGCTAGTAACTTTAGGTAAGAGTAAATCAGTGGAGGAGGGAGCTCCAGTAGGGTTTGTCATCTCACCTTTCCACTCAGAATACTTGGTGGGTACTGCTTGTACACTGCCTTTGTCCTTATCGGAAACATTGGCCTGGTTGCCGCCATCGGAACATCACAAGTGGAGGATGGTAGGTCCATATCGGACAGCAATTCCTTAGCTTTGTTCATGAATTTCTCTATCTCCAGCTGGTACTTTGTTTCTCCCTCGAGGGGCTGTGAACAACTGGCAGAGCAGGGAAGGACACACCCTTCAGGACTGATTCATCATCAAGGTCCTCCACCAATAGTAGATGAGCTTGTGCTCTGATGTCACAAAGCATGGTTCTGACCCACAAGAATGCCTGGTTGTGCAACAAACAGCAGAGTGTACCACTTCTGACACTTTGATGATAGGGGGGAGGTATTGAGAAGGCAAAAAGGGTTTGGTTTTAGACAGAGACGTCTCTTTAATAACTCTAAGGCCAATTTTCCATGCCATCCTTCTTCACATGTCTACTTTAGTTATGGTAGAACACATGACAGATTATTTGCTTCTCCTACTTCTTCCCCAATAATACCCCTGTCAATGGTTTATTCCACTATGTCTGCCTCAATCTTTGGCTAGTATCTTCCCTAAAATCATTCCCAAGTAACATTCCTGTATTTGAATATCAGTATATCTATCAATCATCCTACCATTTTGTGCTACAGAAAACATCTAGGCTCCCAACAGAACCCAGCCTCCTACACACATCCACCCACAGGACACTTGGATCTTCATACACAGGCTTCCCATGTCCTCCTCCAGGGTGAAGCGTGGTGATTGTATACCACAACCCTACACTCGTTTTTCTACATTTCACAGTATCTAGCCTGCGTCTCACAGCTTAGTCTTTCAGCCTGTATCTTGCAGTAGCCACCTCAAGGCTTCCTTGGAGTCCAAATCTGACATCCTACTTAGTCCAAGCACTAAGTGCTATAGCCAAGATCTAGTCTCACTCCAGGACTGGGCCTATCCTCATCCACTCACAGGACCCTTTGAGATATCTGCACCACCAAACTCCACACATATAGTTCACAGATCCTCCTCCATGGATTGGCCTGTTGAATGTACACACCACACACACACACACACGCAGACAGACAGACACACACACACACTTGAATATTTGCATCTCCACATTCCTCTGGACCTAATGAGCATACCAAAACTAGTGTCCAGGCCTTGTCTTGCTGTGTAGCAATAAAACCATGGCCTCTAGGCTTCCACAGAATCCCAAGTCAGGTGACCCAGCCTAGCCTCAATACCTCTTTTACTGTGGCGAACATACAGCCTCCTTTAATACCCTCATTCACCTAAGAATCCTTTCTACCACCGACATAAGCCCAGTCCATGACCAGTGTTCTCCTATCTTCCAGTGTCTAGCCTATTGAGAATATCACACACTATCAGACACTTGTTTTTCAACATACTGGTAGATATAACCTGGATACCATAAGAAATGTTCAATCTTAGCCTGGACTCCTTGTCTTATAGTAGTGAATTTTAGGCTTCAATATGCTGCAGCCTATTTGGAACATTTTTTCTATACTATAGAGAACACCTGGGCTCCCACCAGATATAACCCTATCTACATAAACCAATAGGGCTCTTAGAGTTGCCCATACCACTTCACACCATACCCAGACTTCCTATGTCCCCCTCCAGGATTTATCCAGGTGAGTATATCCATACTCGGTACTTGGTTTTCCATATTCAGTGGAATTTATCCTAGACAGAATAGTCCCTGTCCCATCAAAGAATGGACTCTTGCACTTTGCAGTAGTGATTTGTGGCATTCTTCAGGGACAGAAATCTCAAATCACAGCATGATCCCACCAGCTACTACTCTTCTATAGCCAACATCTAAGGTCCCCCAGCACTTAACATACCTGTACTGACTCATGGAATATTTGCTCTTCGTACATAACCCCACGCCTTATAAAAAGTTACCATGTCCTCCCAAAGTTCAAACCTAGTGAATATTTCCTGTTCCAAATAGTGTTTTTCCACATCCCACCAAACATAGCTCATAGTGATGTGTATCATCATGTGACTGTGGCCTATGAGTAAGGTTCTGACTGGTGGCTGGTGGTTTCTCCTTTAGCAGCTACATGGCACCTCCCTGACCCTGCCTACTTTCTCTCTATATCTCTGTTCAGATTTCCTGCCTGGCTTTAGTCTACTAATCTATTGCCCAAAACATCTTGAATAACCAATGGAAATAAAACACATTCATAACATACACTAGGTAATCCCACATCATCATATCTCACTGCCAGCATCCCAGCCTAGTTTTGCCACTTACATTCTTGCAAGTTGCTGTGGGTTTCAACAGAGTCTGAAATCCAGAGGCCTACTCCTACCACCTGCTCCTGTTCTCTAACCAACATACAGGGTCCTACCACGACCCGCTCTACCAGCACCTACACACAGTAGTACTCTTTGTGCCACCTATATTACCACACTCCATTCCTGGACTTCCTTAGTCCTCCTCCTTGGTACAGTCTGGTGAATACTTCCTCACAACCAGATACTTTTTTTTTCTACATCCATCCATATCTATCCTGGTTCCCACAGTCAATACCCTGACCTAGTCTGGTCAACTGAGCACCATCTAGACTTCTTCAGGTTCCGAAAACCTGCTCCCTGGCCTAGTCTCATTACTTCCATGTGTTCTGTAGCCAAGATAAAGGCTCCAGACAAGGTGCTTCCTGCTCCCTCACACAGGACCCTCTGTGCTACCTCCACCATCCCACTCTATAGCCATAGTTCCGATGTCCTCCTCCAAGGTCTAGCTTGGTATATAAGCCCATAACAGATACTTAATTTGCACACCCATCTGGATGTAGCCAGAGTTCAACAGCCAGCACCCCTAGCTGGCCTTGCTGGCTGCCTGTCCTTGCAGTAGAGACCTCTATTCAGTTGGATCCCAAATCCTGTAGCTCAGATTAGTCTCAGAAATTCTCCTGTACTGTACCTAACATCTAGCCTCCTGCTATGATCTGCCCAACCAGAATCCAGCCACAGGACACTTTGTGTAGACTATAGTATATTACTCCTTATTCAGATTTTTCATATCTTTCCGGGGGGCTAACTTGTTGAATACACCACTGCCACAATCAATACATGTTTTTATGTATAGGGCTAGATCTACCCCAGGACCCATGGTTAGTGTTCATGATTTCTCCAGCCACGTCTGCTAGAAAGTTCTAGGATTCCAGTCCCATCAACTCCTCCTGTGTTGTAGACAACATCTACATTCCCACTGAGACCACCTCTCCCTCATCAAACCACAGGAGCTCTGGCTGCCTACATAACATCACACCATGCCCAGACTCTCCAAATCCTTCTCCAGAGTCTAGAGAAGTAAATACCCCTTTCCAGAAGATAATTCTTTTCCTAATCCAGTAGAGTCCAGACCTGATGAAACATCCAGTGGCACCCCTAGAATAGCTTTTTGCTCCTGCTAGTAGTGACTTTTAACTGTTTGTAGAGTTCCAAACCCTAGGCTCCATCTTAGTCCTACCATGCTAGAGGCCAAATCTTCGTTGCTGGTAAGACCCACTGTAGCAACATTTCCCAACAGGAGCTTTTGTGCTATCTCTATAACCCAACTCCATACCCAGAATCCCATGTCCTCTCCAGGGTCAAGCCTATTGTTTAACCCCAAATGTACACTTGATGCATGTTTTTCAATAGCCTGCTGAAACTATCTCAGTATCCCAACCTGGTCTGACAACCTACAACACACAGTATGGGTATCTAACCTTTAGTAGGATCCTAAATCAAACATTCTCCCCAAGGCCCAACACCTATTCCTTTGCTATAGCTAACAATTTGGTTCCATCCAGTGCTTGCCCTATCCACAGCCAGAGTACTAGGTGTTGACTGTACTTTCCTTCTCTATACACAAACTACCCATGTTCTTCTCCAGAGTCTAGCCTATTTAACACTACACATAAAACCAGATATTTCTGTTTCTATACCCGGAAGGATGTAAATCATGTGCCTCAGGCAGTGCTGTATAGTAGTCTAGACTCCTTCCCTAGCACTAAGGATCTCTACACATCAACAGGTTATGAAATCCTAGGTCATAGCTTAGTCTCAGCATTTCATCCTATTCTATAGTCAATGGTTTTGCTCCCACCAGTACTTACCCTGCCCCAATATCTTTGGTTCCACCAGTACTCACATGTACCCATCTCTACCTTCAGGAATGTTTGTGCCAAATAAATCACACCAATGCATACACAGACTTCCTGTGGTCACTTCCTGGGTTAACCTGGTGAGTACATCCCAAGCTGATACTTTTTTTTCCCACAATTTCAGCATGTCTACATTGGTCCCACATCCAGTGACCATGGCAGTGGCTTACTGGCAAAGACTCAGCATGTCTGCCTCTGTCAGTGGATCCACAGCATCTCTCTGACTCTTTCCTTTTCTTAGCATTCAGTTCTGTCTCCCTGCATACCTAAGTTCTGCCCTATCAACAGGCCAAGGCACTTTCTTTATTCATTAACCAAGAAAAGAAACACACAAAAGGGACTCCCACATCTTCTCCCCTTTTCTGTTTAAATAAAAAGGAAAGTTTTAACTTTAACATAGTAAAATTAAATATAACAGGTATCAAGCAAGAATTACAGTTACAATATTTCTATTTACTTTATCTTTTGTCATAACTAAGGAAAACTTTAACTATAACTATCTATTCTTCAATGCCATCAGACACTCCAGAAGGCTATAGTATTACCTAAGTAAACAGGAAGTACATTGTAAGCAACTTCCAAAACTCTAGAATTGACAGTGACATCTTGCTGCCTGGACAGTCACCCAAAGTTTTTCTGTACCATTCAAGCGTCTATCTTCAGCCTACAGGCCCATAGTATCTAGCATACTTTTCTAGGAAGCAGCAAATTTCAAAGACAGTTCAGTCACTTTCTTCTGTATCCTTCAGAATGTCTCACAGACTCTTTCATGAAGGAAGAACCCCAAAAGATCATCTCAGTGTTAGGCAAGTTCAGCAATCATTTTTCTGCGGGTATTGCATGTCCAGTTCAGCAGTTGAGGCAAGAGCAGTTTTTTGCCCAAATGGCTAAGGAGCTTCTTCAATGCCCATCTTCCTCTCAAAGAAATTGGTGCTGCCAGGAGCAGATGTGTCTCACTGTCATGAAAAGTCTTAAATTTTTAAAACATTTTGAATGCCATATTCTGAAGGTCTCTGAAAGATTTGAAGAATACCTAGCTAACTGAAATATATCTCTATATATCTAGAAAATCTAACTAACATGACTACAAGCTTGACTATTATAGATGAGTATCTATTAACCTATATGTCTTAATTATACATTTTAAATGAACTATACAGTTACAATACCTTAATAAAGATCAGAAATACATATACATATAACGAAATTAACCTTAAATTTTTATTAATAAATGAAGATCCATACCAATGCAAATCTCTATAGCATAGCCCCCTTTAAATGTAAACAAACATTTATAAACAATATTTGGGAAAATGGGCATAGTTTTTTCCATACTACTTTCTGCTGTTTTGGAGCACTGTAAATCAGGTCTTTCATGGTGTATCCTGTATACTAGGTTCATCTCAGTCAGCAGTTGGGCCAAGTAATTTTTGAGGGTGTTCGTGGCAACCTTTCAGGGGGTCTTGTTCCATTAAACCATATTGGTCTGGAAGAAATCCACAGGTTTTCACCTTCTGTGGAAATAAGAGAAGAACTTTTCCAAAGCAACATATCCTTAGACCCAAATTTGAAAGTCCTGATACCTTTATAATACACATGCTGGTTTAGCTCAGTAACCCATACAATGAAATGTCTCTCTGTACTTAGCTCCTTCACAGTCAAAAAATTCAAAGAAAACACAATAATACACATAATTCAGACTCTCTGTAAATTTTCCATTTTTATGTGGCTTATTTTTCTTTACTTCTTTTAATCTATGACTATCTGTACTCTGTCTCTTTAGAGACTTTAACCTTTTTTTTTAAAGCATTAACTGTATTTTATGACTCTCTATACTCTTTCTCTTCTCTCTTCCAAGCCTATGTACATTTATCTAACACTGTGGCCCATTTAGATGTCTTTTATGTCTGAATCTGTCCTATTGTGACTCTATAATTCTTTACTGTTCAGGAGCACTTCTTAAAATACTGCTTCTTAAAAACTTAAGTTGCACTATTAATAGGGTATATATGGCACTTCCTGCTTGCTCAGCACAGTCTAAAATTTAAGCTGCATTATTACTAGGTCTAATATGGTAAATCAGTTGTTGCTCCACCCAGCCAAGCATAGCAGAACCACTTGTGCCTCTGAGCCACGGCATGCTGCCCCACTTCCAGGCACTCAGCAGGTCCACTTTGCCACCAAGCAAGCCTTAGCACTTTGAACCCCATCTAGATGCTCTGTCTCCAGAGCCAGAGGTCATGCTGGCAACACAGCCAGCATTTCAAAACTGCCGCTTTTTTTTTCCTGCTGTGGCTGAGTCAGGAAAATCTCTCCTAAAGGAGCTGCGGCAAGCCTCCAGCAAACAGCAAGAAGCAGTGTTAAACTCTGTATTTTTTTTCTAGAATTCCTTTTCAAGCCCTCTCAGGTTTTATGTTGATTTAGCCCACCATGTTGGCGCCAATTGTTGCATAGAACCACTTATTCATCCCGGCCTCCCAGCTAGCTTAGCCCTGAAATAGCCACACAGAAATTGTTTTAATTAAATCACTGCTTGGCTCATTAGCTCTAGCTTCTCATTGGCTAACTCTCACATCTTGATTTAACCCATTTCTGTTAATCTGTATATTGCCACATGGCAGTGGCTTACCAGCAAAGATTCAGCATGTCTGACTCTGGTGGTAGTTCCATAGCATTTCTCTTACTCTTTCCTTCTCCCAGCATTCAGTTCTGTCTTCCCTGCCTACCTAAGTTCTGCCATATCAACAGGACAATGAAGTTTCTTCATTCATTAACCAAGAAAAGCAACACAGAGAGGGGACTCCCACATCACCCTAGGTTCTTGGCTGATGAATACCCTACCCATGGGACATTGGTTTTGCATATTCCACTGGTTCTACACTGATCCTTATAGCCAGTGTCTAGCACTAGAATGATTATCTGCACCTGGCACTTGTAAGTGCAATGCTTCCACAGAGTTTCAATTCCTACACCCCATCTAATCCCATCACCTCTTCCTGAACTGTCTTCAACATCTAGGCTCCTTATAGGACCCTCTGCACCAGCAGTTCTCCACTTGTGGTTTGTGATGCCTTTGAGGATTGCATATAAGATAGCCTGCATGTAAGATATTTACATTATGATTCCTAACAGTACCAAATTGCAGTTATGAAGTAGCAATGGAATAATTTTATGGTTTTGGAACACCTCAACATGAGAAATTATATTAAAGGGTCATAACATTAGGAAGGTTGAGAATCACTGCTTTATACTCACATCCACCAACAGAACACTTTGTACTACCTAAACCACCCTACTCCATGCCCAGATTTCCTGTGTCCTCCTGCTGAGTATAGGATAGTGAATAAACCCCATTACCTCCATACTTATCTTTTTACTTCCAATGGCATCTAGGCTGGATGGAACAAACAATGCTTCAATATAGAATGGTGCCTGAGCTTTGGAGTTCAGACCTCAAACATTCTTCCAGATCCAAAACCCTGAGCCTGTATCTAGTCTTCTATACCTCCCATGTTATAACCAAAGACTAGGCTCCTGCCATGATCCACTTACTGTATCTACCCACATGTCCCTTTGTTCTGCTTATACCCACTCCATATCCACTCTTTCCATGTTCTTATTCAACCTGGGTCAAACTTTTTGAATACTCCCCCCAACACACACATATGTGCAAATAGGATACTTTCCCCATATTTTGTAGGATCTAGATTTGCTATAAGCCCACTTCCCACACCCAGTCTGGACATCTGTACCAGGCAGTTAGGATATATATACTTCTGCATGGTCCTAAATCACACACTCTGACCTTGATAGACCATTTCCTTTTGTATTGGTACCTATATCCAGGCTGTAGCCAAGACTCACCCTATTAGCATCCACCCACAGTAATTGTTATGTTGCCTACACCACACACTCTGTACAAAGACTTCCCTTGTCTCCTTTAGAGTCTAGCCTATAGTGTTACTTCCAAATAAGTGGATTCTTTTTCTTATACATACCACCGAATTTAGCCCTTGTTACACAGCTAGTGTACCTACCTATTCTGGAAACTACAATTTAAAGAAGGAAGTTCTAGGCTTCCACAGAGTTTCAAATCCTGAAGCACAGCCTAGTCCCCAGCAATTCCTGCTGTGCTATGACCAACATATAGGATAGTACCCTCTCTACCCACATTCATAATAAGGACATTTTGAGACACCTACACCACTCTAGTATATTCCCAGACTTTCCCTGTCCTCCTCTATTGTCTAGAAGTTTAAAGACCCCTCCCCACTCCAAGATACTTGTTTTTCCATATTGACCAGATAAATATGGTTCTGATTTCCACAGCCAAAGAACAGACTTAGTCTGGTACAACTTGCCATCTGCTAGCCGCCTCTAGGCCTCAGCAGTGTCCCAACTCTGGTACCCCAAGTTAGTACTACCATCTTATGCTGGGTATAGGCAACATAGAGTATTCCACCAAGACCCACCCTACTAACATCTACCTCCATGGCATTTTGAGCTTCATACACCACCATACTCCAAACATAGATCTCTTACATTCTGCCTTAATGTATAACCTAGTGATTATACCCCCCCCAGTACATTGTACTGCATCCTGTGGGATTGAGCTTGGATTGAACAGCCACTGTCTTATTCTAGAATGGCACTTAAAAAAATCAGTGGAGACCTCTATCCTTGTCCATGGTCCCTAAACTCATGCCCAAGACTATTCTCACAACTGTCTTCTCTGCTTACATCTAAGCTTCTGTTAAGACTGTTTCAGCTTTGTTCTACCTATCCCATTCCCATATTTAGCATGTCCTCCACTTTAGTCAAGTCTGTTGAGTATACCACCCACACACAAGATACTAAAGTTTCCACTTCCTGCAGTATCTAGCACAGGTATAGTGCCAGTGCTCTGATGTAGTCTGTTCAGCTATGCTTTGTGGTAGGAGCCTGTAAGGTTCTTCAGGGTTCCAAATCCCTCAAGCTGGCCTAGTTCTGCCACCTTCTTTTGTATTATAGCCAACACCAGTGTTTTAGCCTGGACATGATCTACCAGTATCCACCAATAGGACCTTTGATACTGTCTTCAGCACCATATTCTATACCCAGACTCCCTAATTCCTCCTCTAAAGCCTAGCTTGTGTATCGCCCACAAACAAGTAGGTACATGTTTTCCTACATCCTACCTACTGGATCTAGTCCTGGTTGCACAGTCATTGTACATGCCTATTCTGAAAACTGCACGTAGATTTTCAATTCCTGAAGCATATCCTAGTCCCACCAATTTCTGCAGTGCTGAAGACAACATATAGACTCCTGTCAGTACCCTCTCTACCTACATCTTCAAAGATAATACTTTGAGATACTGATAGCAGCCCATTATATTCCCAGATTTTCCATATCCTCCTCCAGGGTCTAGACTGTTGAGTACACCTCCCAACAACCAGACACTTTTTTCCATATGAACTGGATAATCTCTGGTTCCAAAAGCACAGACTGGACCCATTCTGACCCACCTTGCTTTCTCCCAGTCAACTCTGTTCCTCAGTAGTATTAGAAATCCTACACCCCAGCCTAGTTCCACTACCTCCTTTTGGGCTATAGACAATATCTAGGCTTCCACCAGGGACTGGCCTATCCATATCTACCCATAAGACACTTTGACCTTCATACAACTCCCCTTACCAAACTCAGAGTCCCTCTCTCTCCTACTGGGCACTTGTTTTGCATGTCCACTATGATATAGCATATATTGAGTAGCCACTGTACAATTTTGTATTGGCACGTGATCAGTGCAATAGAGATCTCTTACCTCCCACAGTGTCCAAAATCCTAAGTCAGTTGCTAGTTGTACCATCTTTTCATATGTTGTAGTTAACTTCTAGTCTCCTGATAAGACCCACCCTGTCTACCTCATCATCAAAGCCCTTTGTCTTGCTTAGAGCATCCCACCCCCTACATAGTCTTTTTATGTCCCCTCTGTGAGTCAAGCCTGTTAAGTACTCTCACATACAAACAGCATACTTAATTTCCATGTCAAATGGGATCTAGTTGCCACCCTGTCATGATATGACCTCCTCCAGCACCTTGCAGTAGTGACATCTTGCTTTTCCCATGTGCTCAATTCCCATGCCTTATTATGCCCTACTTCCTCCTGCTGTGCTATAGCCAACACCATGGTTCACATCATGATCAGCCTACTCATATCTATCCCAAGGACTCTTTCTTAAGCTTATGCCACAATATTCTAAACCTATATGTTCCCAAGTCCTCTCCCTTGGTCTTGCTTGTGAGTATTTTCTCCACTGGATGTTTGTTTTTTCCGCATGCTAGTGGATATCTTCTGGTTCCCATAGCCTATGATCAGATCTAGTCTGGCTGCCTGGACTTTCCATAGTGACCCCTTTCCATAGATTTTCAATTACTACACCCTATCATAGTCCCATTACCTTGTCCTGTGCTCTTCAGCATCCATGCTTCCAGCAGTTCCCTCACAACCATAAGACTATGTGTGCTGCATAAACCCTACACACTCCATACTCAAAATTTCTAATGCACCACCAGGGTCTAACCTATTGATTACCCACCTCCTCTTCTACTTAAACATTAGGAACTTATATTCCACAGCCCATGATATCTAGCCTAGATAGAACAGCCTTTCTTCTGCTTTGGAATGGCACCTATACCCTACTTAGAGAATTCTACCTACTACAGGGTTGAAATCTAAAGCCTAGGCCTACTTCTCGCCACCTCTATCTGTGTTGTTTCCATATCTAGAGTCTAGCTAGGACCTGTAAAAACCACCTCCACCTACAGGACTCCTTGTGCAGGCTTTGCAGGTTATCCAACCCCATTCCATAATCAGTGTTTCCATGTCTGTTGCCTTGGCCAAGCCTGTTTATATTTCTACCACCATGACCTCAGTTTGGGCTTAACATCTCTAGCCTTCTGTATCTTCTCAAATACTGTGTTCCAGCCTACTTTGACCACATCCTCCTGCACTGTAGGCTTGCCCCAGTATCCAGTCTACTCACAAATACCCACAGTACCTACCATTTTATTTGCCAATATCACCTTACTCTAATTCTAGACTTCTACCAGAATCTAGATTGGTGAGTACCCCTAGTTGTTACCCAGGGTCTATACTGGTGAGTTTCTTCTACCCACAGCTGGATACTTCTTTTACACATACTATGAAACCTCGCCTATATTGAATCACCACTCATTTGTCCTAGAATGAGTACCTGTACTTTGCTCTGGAGATTGATAACCTCATCTTGGATCCCAAATTCAAGACCCTTAGTAGGTCTAAAATCTTCTATCTGTAATACAGCCCATACCTAGGTTCTCAACTTCTTCTGGCCTATTCACACTTGCCTACAGGATACTTTATGCTGCTGATACCATGTCATTCCATACCTAAACTTGCCATGTCCTCACCCAGGGTCAAGGCTGTAGAGATTACCTCCACCACCCACATACACAAGATAACTTGGCTTTCCACATCCTATCTGATCTAGTCTGGGTGCAGTTTTGGTGACTAAGGGCTAGGAAGTTAATACTCCACCTTTTTATAACACAATAGGTGTAACTAATGCTGTTCAGATCACAAGGGTATGGAATCATCAACTGGAGCTTGGCCAACTTACCACGTTTTATACACCTAAAACCAACCAATCAAACAAATAAACAATCTCAAGATTGATTAAATAGCATATTTTATTAATAGATGAAGTTTAATAATAATTTCTTCCATATTTTCTTAATGAATTTTATCTTTTTCAATTTTATTGTGGCATAATTCACAAAATTTCTACACCTTTAACGTGGGAAATGTCAACATCCTAGGTTAAAATTATGATTTATTTAAATTAAAATTGTTATCGAGGGATAATGTTTTAGTTATTGTATTGCTGTGAGGGGACACAATGACCAAGATAACTTATAGTTCATTTAGTTGGGGGCTTGCTCAGTTTGAAAGTGTTAGTACACAATCATTACAGTGTAGAGTTATGGCAAACAGACAGACATGATTCTAGAAAAGTAGCTGAGAGCCCACATCTCATCTGAAATTTGTAGGCAAGAGAAAGAGACTAGGCCTGGAATCTGCTGTTGAAGACCCAAAGTCCACCCCTACAAAGCCACACCTACTACAACAAGGCCATACCTCCTAATCCTTACTAGACAGTACCACTAACAGGAGAGCAAGCATACAAGTGTATGAGCCTATAGGGCTTTTCTCATTCAAACCACCACAGGTAATAAGAATCTATTAATTCTTATAGACTTTGGGAATTAAAAAGTCAAACAAAAAAATCTCAGTTAAGAATTGAAAAGGTTTCATAGTGCATTGTATATTAATTTATTTTTTGAATTTGTTTATGTATTTTTCTGTTTCAGGCCAGAACTCTTTGATTGGAATAATGTGGTTTCCCAGCAGTCAGCCACACAAAGACTGGAACATGCCTTCAACATCGCCAAATGTCACTTAGGCATAGAAAAGCTCCTTGATCCTGAAGGTTGGTACATTTCTTGACTATCTTAATTTGTAATATAACCATATTAAAATGTCTTAATTATTTTCTGTCTCACTCAGACTTTACAGTTGCATATAGTAAACACAAAATAAAAAGTCATACAGAATGAGACCCTGTCTAAGCAATAACAAAAAGTAGAAAGTAATGTACTTTAGTGCTTTCCTGTTTTTTGAGACTATAAAAAGTGCTAGGGGCTATCCGATATTACAAATTCACATAAAAATATAGTTCTCGATATACAAAGTTTTAAAACTGAAGTGTAGCACTTTGTGAGGGCAAAGAGGAAAGCAAAAACAAAAAAAAATTACACTATTTGTAATTCATGGTTGGAGCATGCTATATTGGAGAACATTTATTACAAATAATTACAAATAGATAATTATTTAATTATTCTACCCAATGATTTGATATATAACTCAGCTATAATTAATTAATTACTTTTGTAATGTGCTTTCTAAAAGGCAATACAGTTTATTATTTAAATCAGGATGTTTAAACCTGTACTGCTTCTGTTAGAATTCGTCACTTTGGGGAGTGCCTCAGTTGATGGTTATTTATGTTTGGCTTCATTAATTAGCAGACAGAATTGCAGCATTTATATTTTTACTACATTACCCTTAAATAACTTATATCTTTGTCACTGAAGCTACAAATCCGTATCTTCTGGGCACCTGAATTAGCAGCATATTGACCTCTGACTTCTGCTTTTCTGGTACCCAATGAGACATTTCCATACTGTGCTAACATTGTGAAATTAGTCTGTCATCCCTTTGCTGAGACATGACCAAACATTGAGAAGTTTGAGGCGCAAAGTTAGTGAGTTCTTAAATATAAATAAAATTGATACTTGGGCAGAAGCTGAAGAATATAGAAATTTATAATTAAATGATTTTTGAAATATTAAATTATTTTTTAAACAGGACATCCGCAAGCGGTGTTTCTGACAGGTTACTTTCTGAAAAATGTCTGAAATGACTCAAAAAATCAAATTTTGCTGATAAATTTATTGTCAATTAAAGTCTAGTCTTAATTGTTTCAGTTATGAAACCTGTTTACTAGAGCTCATCTTGTAGTTTCTTATCATAACAGGGATAATTAACAACAAATAAGCTCAGAAAATGATATCCTCAGATGAGATGAGATAATAAATAAGACACTTCCTGCCAAGCTTGAGGACCCAAGTTCAACCCCTAATACTGACATGGTAGAAGGAAATAACACACTCTGATATATTATGCTCTGACCTCAACATGTTTTGGAATGTGTGTACCTATATGTACATGTATGCCTGCACACATACACACACACACACACACACACACACACACACACACACACACACACGCACACACACACACACGC
>PVIU01030767.1:0-15797 GCA_004026605.1 Ondatra zibethicus | reverse complement strand
AAAAAAAAATCATCCTGAGTAAGGTAATCCAGACTCAGAAAGACAAATATGGTATGTATTCACTTATAAGTGGATATTAGCCATTAAGTAAATGATAACCAAGCTAGATACAGTCCATAGACCCAGAGAGGCTAGGTAAATAGAAAGGGTCTGGGGATGGGAGGATGTATGGATCTCCCTGGGGAGGGAAACACATTTTAGGGGTGAACTAATGGCAGGTGGGACTAAAGTAAGAAGGATCAGGTGGTGGGGGTGGGATGGAGGGAGAGAGTGTAGGGAGAGACAGCTGGAATTGGGTGGAGGGGCACTTGATGGGTAGTGTGGAAACCTAGTGCAGTGGAAACTTCCAGAATCTATGAAAGTGATCCTAACAAGGACTCCTAGTAAAGAGGAATAAGGAGTCTGAATTGGACATCTCTTCAAGCCAGACAAGGCTTCCAGTGGTTGGATTGGGTTGCATTTAATTGAGTTGTTTGCCAACGAGGTCCTATGGAAATCTCCAAACAGCCCAGGCTGATGCTAAGACAAAGGATTGCTCTTCACAAAGTGACAGCAGGGCCCTACTGCCATGACAACATCCACACAGCTTACTGAACGTGGAGAAGTTGAGCTGGTGCCTACATAAGCCTTCATCCCTACATTCTAGTCTCTTTGGTGTGGGACAGTTCTCTGCGGCTACTGAAGGAGAAAAATGGACACCAACCAAACTACCCTTTGACCTACAATCTTCATCCCTACATTCTAGTCTCTTTGGTGTGGGACAGTTCTCTGCGGCTACTGAAGGAGAAAAATGTACACCAACCAAACTACCCTTTGACTTACAATCTTCATCCCTACATTCTAGTCTCTTTGGTGTGGGACAGTTCTCTGCTGCTACTGAAGGAGAAAAATGGACACCAACCAAACTACCCTTTGACCTACAATCTTCATCCCTACATTCTAGTCTCTTTGGTGTGGGACAGTTCTCTGCGGCTACTGAAGGAAAAAAATGGACACCAACCAAACTACCCTTTGACCTACAATATGTCCTGCCTACAAAATATGCTAGGGCAATGGTGACACAGATCTTATGGGAGTAATCAATCAATGTCTGATTTGACTTAATCCAAAAGGCAGAACCCATGCCTGGCACTACTTTGGTAACTACTTTGAGCTACTTTTAGTTAGCTCAAGGACCTGAGATAAAACCAAACACTATGAACCCCCCCAAAAAAAATCAGTAAAATGATTCCTAGTGATATTCTGCTCTACTCATAGATCAGCACCTTATCTAGGCATCATCAGAGAGGCTTCCTCTGGCAGCAGATGCAGAGACCCACAGCCAGACATTAGGTTGAGAGAGAATCTAAACTGGAGGTCTCCATCAAATCCCTCCCCTCAGAGCACAGGGACTCCCTCAGAAGAGAAGGTGCAAAGACTGTAAAAGCAGGAGGGGACGAAGGACACGAGAACAAAGCCTTCTGAATCAACGAAGCAAGCACATATGAGATCACAGAGACTGAAGAAGCAAGCACGAGTCTACACCAGGTCCTCTGAGTACATATTAGAGCTATTAGCATAGGGTTTTTATGGAACTCCTAAATATGAGAGCAAGTAGGTCTCTGACTCTTGCTTGCTCTTGGGGCTCTTTTCCTCTTGTTGTGTTTCTCTGTCTGATTTTGATGTGATGGTTTTTACTTTATCTTATTATATTTTGTTTTGTTATGTTTTGAATGTTATTTCTTCAAAGCCTATCTTTCTTTCCTAATGAGAGACAGACAGGAGGTAGATGGGGGAGGAACTGGGAGGAGTAGAGGGAGGGGAAACTATAATCAGGGTATATTGTATGAGAGAAGAATCTATTTCCAACAAAAGGAAAAATATAACAACAAAAATCATGATGTCAGACACTTTCAAGAGATGGAGGGGCCTGTGTCTAGAGTCAAGGTCATGACTTTATCACCATACTCAGGCAGACTAGCATCCACGGAACAAGTATCAGCCTATAAATGCTGACCTGTGAGAACAAAATCAGGATTATTCATACAAAAAAGAGTTAGGGGTTACCCAGAAGACAAGCAAACTGGAGTGTGGACCTCCAGAGCCCATGTAAACACGAAGTTAAACATGGCAGCCTACCTGTAAGTGTAACCTTGGAAGTGAAAGGCCAGGAGGCCAGGAGCCCCAGAGCAAGCCAACTAGAAAGACTAGTCATTTTGGCAAACTCTGGGTTTGATTGAGCCCCTACATCTAAGAATAAGGTAGAAGTGCAACTGAAGAGTATTCCTAACAACATCCTCAGGCCTACACACACATACACACACACATGTGTGACACACCCCAGGTGTATGCATGTGTGCATACATACATGAACGCATTCATATGTAAACTTACACAAATACACATAGCACGTGATGAGAAGTGGTGTGGGACAATGGTCTGTATTCTGTCAATTACATTTTAAATAAACGCTGACTGTCCAGTAGCCAGGTAGGACGTATAGGCAGGACAACCAGACAGGAAATAGAGGTGGGTCAATGAGAACAGGAGAATTCTGGGAAGAAGGAAGTTCCTTCTGCAGTCCTGACCTAGCCAAAGAAGCAAGATGTGACTGCCTCGCTGAAAAAGGTACCAAGCCACATGGCTAGCACAGACAAGAATAATGGGCTAATATAAGTTATAAGAGTTAATAAGAAGCCTGAGCTAATGAGCCAATCAGTTTATAACTAATGTAGACCTCTGTGTGAGTTCTTTGGGACTTAACAATTGTGGGAACTGGGCGGGACAGAAAACTTCAGACAACAGAGAAGAAAAACACATTATCTGATCTCTCAAGAAAACATTGCTATGCATCCTGACTCCTACTAAATTAGGCTGCAGGCTTCATATATTACCCTACATTTAGCTTCTATCCCATCTGTAATAGGTGACTGCCACAGACCCAAAGGATTAGAAACAGGTTCCTTCCGGGTCCTAGTTAACTTAGCTCATTGCACGGGTACTGTGGCTAGATACCATGATAGACACTGCTGTTACCACAGTGAACACAACACAGTGCTCATTCTCAAAAAGAACAAGTGTTAATCTATCAGGGAAAACGCTGATGGAATTAAAAAGCAGTGAGTCAGCTATGTGCCACAAGGTAGGCATAGTGAAAGGCGGGAAAAGATTACATTTCTGTGCTGGGCCCTTTTGGGACCTTGAACTACACCCTAGCCCCCAGGAAAAGCTGAAGGCCACGGGACCCCTCTTTAGGGAAAGTATTAGCTAATGGAGAAAGCTGAGTTACACAACGTTGTTGACTGCAGCCCTTTCCCCCGCCTGTAGTCATACAGAGAATGTTGACCACCCAACTTCCCCTATCAGCTGGGTAATATTTCAAACAGCCCTTACTATTAGCAAAGGGTCAGATGTCTGGAAGACATAACCAGGGAGGCTGTTGCTATCCCCCTTAGATAATAATAACCTACCAGGAATTAACAGCTGCGCTATACGTAATCTTTAGCCAATTATGATATAGGATACATAATTTTGTATTTTAACACTGTAACCCTGTGACTGTCTTGTGATTTTCTTTTCTTTATAAACCCCTTACAAAAGTAGACCGGGTCCTTCTCCCTCCATCTGCTGTGTCAGACTGTGAGGCAGGGGACCTGTGCTAGCCCATACTTAAAAAACGAAACCTTGCCTTTGCATTCGGAAGTGTGGCTCCATGGTGGTCTTCTTGGGGTCCTAGGACTCAGGCACAACAATAGTAAATGCTCCGTACGACAGTTGAGTGGGAACGTCTAGTGGTGCACAGGCAAGTGCTACACACTGCTGCCTGCACACTCCAAACTGCTGCAACACTTACTCAGAGTAAGTCATCGGGTATTAGGCTCACAGTCCTAGGGGTAAGTCCAAGTCAAGGATCCCAAAGAGTAAAGGAGGGCAAGAGAGGGCAAGGAGCTAGAGTTTAGCCTTGAGTGAGGGAGCCATTGCCACAATAAAGTCATTAAGAACCTAACATCTCCATCTCCGTGGCTCTCTCCACGTTAGTGCACCAGACAAAGTGGCAGGTGCCTGTCACCCTAGCACCGCAGAGCTGGATATTCCAGGCAGCCTCATCTCCATGGTAAGTTCCCCACCAGGGAGACCCTATCTCCAAATACCAAACAACTAACAAACAAAACCCCACATTGTCGTAAGAAGGATTAACTCTGAACACTGGAAGACCACTTTCAGTCAACAAGGGGCATTAGAATGCGACTTTGTAAGCCAAGCAAATGAGCTGAGAAGGGAAAGGCAACCCAGAAGCCAAGGGACATTTTGCTGCAGTCAGCACGTGTAGAAATGTATCTTCTGACTAGGCAGAGGTGGTACACACCTCTAATTCCAGCACTCAGGAGGCAGAGACAGGCGGACTTCTGAGAGTTTGAGGCCAGCCTGATCTACAGAGCGAGTTCCAGGACAGCTAGAGCTGTTACACAGAGAAACCCTGTCTCAAAAAAAAAAAAAAAAAAACAAAAACAAAAAACCCTCCCCATTTCAGTCCTGTTATACACGTGTTTCCACGTGTTTGTCTGCTAATGACCATGCCTTCCTCTTGCCAGGTGGTTATCTAATTCTTTAGCATCCAGAATACTATAAACAGAAGGCAATCTGACTCTGATAAGGAAGATGTGATACGTGACACACTGACACATGAAGGAATCCCTGCTGCTTCATCGCCAAGATCACATTTCTAGTTGTCCATATTTCTCTAACAGGAAACTCAGTCTTTCTGTCTCACTTAAGTTCACACTATTTTCCGGAGTGAACGCACAGCACATTATTTCGGGGTTTTACAGCACAGTAAGCTAGCCCATACACAAGAAAGCTATGTGTACAAACTCCGTTCCTAAACGTGCTTTCCCACAGAATTCCAGGCAGCTTAAGAACGGCGATTAAGAGGAGTAGCGGAAAGGAAGAAAAGCTAGGACAGCACAGTCTGTTTCTCCCTTAGAAAATGTTTCAAGTGAAATGAGGGGATGACTGCTACACTGGCTATGTGGGCCACCATGTAACACTTAATATAGCCACCAGGAAAATATGGACACTGTCCTTTAAGAAAAAAATAAGAATATGTTCACAGTTAACATTAGTAAAAGGTTTCAGAAATTCCTAGGATAGTTTTCTTTAAAAAAAAAAAAAACCCACAGAGTTGTTCTAAAGCACTTATATAATTGCAGGTTGTGGGTTTATCATGAAATACAAATATAATATTAAGCATTAGCACACTGCCAACAATTATAAAGTACACCCCCAAAGGAAGACACTTGTCTGAAGAAGCAAAATTACTAAGAAAAGGAAACCAGCCTTAAGTTGCTTCCTTTCAATCAATAGTCATGGGGGTTGGAGGGTGGCTGGTATGAGTTAAAAAGACAAACCATCATAATACAGTCAACACAGGTATTTCTAAATATAATGCAAAATAAACAAGTAGTTTCTCTTAAAAAGCTTAGGATGCTGTTTTCTTCAAAACAGCAATGTGCACCACTTGCAGTGTGCCTGGCCTTAAAACTCAGCCTCTGCTGAGTAAGGAAGCCAGGTCACAGTGTGGGTGTTCTGCCAACATGCCCTGCCAAAGGCCCTGGCTAACCTTGCCAGTCACCCAGTCATGAGGGCTGTGTTCACAGATGGTACTCCACCAAGACTGGTTAGCTGTCTTTAGCTTGAGTCACCTGGAGCAAGAGAAACTGATTTGAGGAATGGCTTTCATCAGATTGGCCTGTGGATGTGTGTGGATGGGGGGCATTTTCTGACTGCTAATTGATGCAGGAAGCCGACCCCACTGTAAACAGCGTCATTCCTGGGCAGGTGCACCTGGGCTGCATAAGCAAGGCAGCCGAACCAATCAGTAAGCAGATGGACCCTTTGAGGTCACTGCTTCAATTCCTGCCTTGACCTTCTGTCTACATAAACCCTTTCTTCCCCAGGTTGCTTTGGGTCAATGTTTTATGGCTGCAACAGGAAGGTAAACTAGGATAGAGCACCTCAACGCTAACCCACAGCGTGGGGCCTACACAAGGTAGCAGACAGGACAGCTCACTTCTTGCATTCCTGAGCTGCAGGAGCTGTCTAAAGAAACAAAAGATAATTGTTTGACAACATTGAGCTTTTGGGAAAACGTGTTTATCCCAATAGAGGAACCAATGCAGTAACACCTGGAATGCACATGCCTCAAATACAGACGGGTTCTTTCTTCACACTAGAAAACTCCCCCTTATCTAAACCAACTCTTCAGTGTTCTCCAGCTGATAAGGTTAGGCTGTATATGGGTACACACTGTTGGTTTGAACTTTTACAACCTGGCATGGGAGGCGATTTACACCATGATGTGGATCACTGTGAATGCTCCAGAAAGGTGAATTTGGGTGATCTGTGTAGGACACGAATACTCACACTGATGTATAAATCGCTTCAAAGCACTTTCAAAGTACAGTGTGCTCCACACAAAAAGGACTCCAGACATCAAGCGGTAAACAAACACAAGATGCTTGTGTTTACACATTAATTAAAAATAAGTAAAAGCAACAACAACAAAAAACATTTGGCAAATTGATCAGTTTGGTTCAAGGAAATCATGTGTACATATATACATTATATTTTTCATTATTTTTGCCCCCCTTGATGGCATTCTCTTCGTCATCCTTTTTTCCTATTCTTTGAGAATTTCACACATGCATGTGTGTGTTTTTGTTTTTTAAGATTTATTATATATTCAGTGTTCTGCCTGCATGTATCCCTCCCAGAAGAGGGCACCAAATCTCATTACAGATGGTTGTGAGCACATGTGGTTGCTGGGAATTGAAAGACCTTTGGAAGAGCAGGCAAAGCTCTTAACCACTGAGCAACGTCTCCAGCCCATATGCATGTGTGTTTTAATCAAACCCACTCCCCATTCTCTTCCCTCCAGTAAATACCCTATCCCTTTTATCATTTTTTCTTCCCAACATCACTTGGTCATCTTTTAAAAGCCACTGAGTAGTCAGAGACTGGAGAGCTGGCTCAGTGTTTAGGAACACTGGCTGCTCTTGCAGAGGACCTGATTTGACTCCCAGTGGTAGCCCACAGTTATAATTCCAAGGGCTCCAACTCTTCTGGACACTGTGTGCATATGGGACAAAGATTTACATGTAAGCAAACACCCATACACATTAAAAATAATGTTTTTTTAAGCCAAAATCCACTTGATGTTACCTGCATGTGCTTATGTGCTTGCATATAGGACCATCTACCAAAGTGTGGTAGCATCTCAAGGACTACATCCCTGGGAAAACTGATCACCACCCCTGCTCCCCGCCCAGTAGCCATCAATTACCTGTGACTCCTCTGCCAGAGGTGAGACTTCATAAGCCCCCTGCAGACGTTGAGATTTTTGGCTACCTTGATCTTGTGCAACAAGTTGCAGCTTCTGTGGGTTCACATGTGCAACAGCTGTTTTGCTACCAATGCCTACCCCTCAGGCTCTTACACTTTCTCTGCCCCCTTTCCACTGTTAAATCTCTGAACCTTGTGGGAGGCATGAGACGGCTGTCCTATCTTCGCACCTGTCAATCTACGCAATGTATAACACAATGCTGTTTGTCAAGTTTACACTTGACCCATATTTATACGAACGACAAACTGCAGTGGGGACTCAAAGAGAATTATGCTTATGCTTTTCCTCCCCACCCCTTCATTCTGTTTTTCTCCAAAATTATTTGGTGTTTAACTACAAAGAGCACCATGTGGCCTCACAATGCAATAGCAGCACGTCTGATTCCAGAACACACTGTGTGCACTTTGTGAACACTGAAGAATTTATTTTTGGTTTAGATAAGGAGGCAAACATCTTTCATACACAACTGCCTATCAGCATGCTGGAGATACACGCTAGTTTCTGGGACTGTTGCACACTGTTGACAGATTGTGCACAAGGAGAGACAGAACAGTGTCCCCTGGGCTGTGCAACATGGCGCTCTGATCATATGGAATGACTGAGACACAGAAGTAATTAATTCATTATATCCAATTCTGTGGAATGGAAACAATTTGCACACTATTTTCAAAAGATTACAAAGATAGAGTACTCCTCTTGGAACAGAGAATAAAGACATCCAATTCCATTTATCCCCTAGCTTAGTCAGCAGACACCACACTTCTCTGTCAGGGTTATTATATCTATGTTCAGATTATACTTCTTACTGAATCAAAATTTTGAATACTTATTTATAGGTTTTGCTGTCTGAAATTGTTTCCTCTGAATGTGGGTGGCAGTTGTATGGCTGGGGCAGACTGTGAGGCCACTGGCAGTGAGACAAGGATTTATCCCTACTGCTTGTATTGGCTTTTTGGAACCTATTCTCTTTGGAGGAATACCTTGTTCTGCTTAGATACAGTGGGGAGGGACTTGGTCCTGCCTCAAAGCAATGTGCTAGATTTTGTTGGTTCCCCATGGGAAGCCTTACCCTCTCCCAGGAGTGAAGGGGGGTGGGACGAGGGGGGAGGTGAAGGGAGCAGGAGGAGGGGAGGGAGTGGGAACTGGTATTGGCATGTAAAATGAAAGTTTTTGTTAAAAAAATTAAAAACAAAGACATTAAGTGTTTCACTCAGCAATTAAGTATCTTTTCCACCCACATATACATTTAAATACTACCATACATAATTCTGCCTGTAGATGAAGGCTGAGGAGTTGGTTCTCCAAGACAGAGCAGACTGAGGCCTCTTCCCAGTGTTTCCAGGTTCTTTCCACCACCAAAAAAGGACTTTAAGACAAAGAAAAAACTAAAGAGAAGTTTTACTACAGGACAAGAGGACACACCCAAAGGTGAGTGGAGGCTTCTGAGAGGGATGGCTGGCACAGGCTTTGAGAGATGTATTACAGGCAAACTTTAAGGAGGACAATTAGTCCTAAGTTAAGGCACACTACAGAACCCCAGGAATGGATCAAGAGCTCCACTGAACAGGGTTAGCTCTCCTTACCCTTTTTATCCCTAAGTGGGGTTTCTGAATGGACAAGAGGAACAGAATACATAGCGGAAGGCTAGTGACACAGACACGCCATTATCATGAAGCACAGGGCCAGCTGCAGTGGTCCCAGCAGGCCATATCAACCAGCCATATCAACCAGCCATATCAACCAGCCAGCTTTGGGTCTTGTGGCCGTACTGTTTGAGAGGTCGCATGATGTCCTCTGTAACACAGCTCTGCCAACCTCAGCTAAGATCTTCATAATTCCACCAGTTTCCATCTAAACATGAAACTGACAGCCAGAAGCACAGATTCTCTGATTACACCCTGGTCAAACCACATTATATGGAGATCAACTGCCTACATGAAACAAAAATAGTGATAAGTTTTTTTAAAAATTGTTTCTTGAAATTTTTATTTCATGTGTGTGAATGTTTTACCTGATCATATACCTATACCTCAAATGCATGTAATGTCTGTGGAGGCTAAAAGTGGAGTTCCAAACCATTATGAGCAGCCATTGGGTGCAAGACTTGAAGTGGGTCCTCTGGAAGAAGAGCCAGTGCTCTGAACTGCTGATCTAGCTATCTAGCCCCAACAACAATCTTTTTAAACTTACCTCTTAAAAAAGCAGATATAAGATTACACAGTAATGTTTTGCTAAAATCACTTGAACACACTCATGGTAAAATGTGTAAGGAGTTTATTATATCAGCTAGCTTCTAAAATTAAACTGACATTTTAATAATCTAATCAAACAAAAACTGCAGACTTTCAGTACTACAAACTGAATTAAGACAACACAGCTACTCACACTGAGAAATATATTCTGTTGTATAATCATTTAATTATACTTGGAAATAATTATAAAAATAGGTAAAAATTTCATGAAAATATTTCTTTTTAATGTGTCTTAGGAATTTTTGCTCATGTCAATAGACTGTCTGACATCCGCCACTGCCTCAGGCACACGAACAGTCATATTGTCCATAGCTTTGGTCAGACAGACTTGGCAGCCCAACCGTGACCTGCAAGGAAAGGAAGGAGGCTCAGTTTAGTATTAAATACATGTCATTCAGAAGCCTATAGTTGTTTAGGATATTTTTATACTTTCTTGCCCAAAGCAGTTGGAAAATTTGCTAATCTTTCAAGTTTTCATTAGGTCAAAGCAGACACCCTATCCATGCCAACTAGAGGTAGCAGAAGGTCAGCACCAAACAACCATGGTGGCAAGCACCTATAAACCCAGCACTTAAAAGACAGAGCCAGGCCAGGAGTTCATGGCCATCCTCATATGAGATCCTGCCAGACAACAACAACAAAATTCTTTAAGACAAAAATGAAATTCATAGATTCAAACCATCAATTGTAAGAATGTATTTCCCCCATATTTTTAACATCTCTGAAATCAAAGTCCATCTTAAGGCCAATGGCATCTTATAGACACTGCTACAATATGAAATGGTTGCTGTGTCACAGCTGTGGACTTGGTCACATTATACACACCAGTGTCTCCAACCAAGTAAGAGAAGGATGCTGTTGACTCAAAACGTGTTAAATTTTTAGCCCTTTCAAAATAAATCCAAAAGGATAATAAAACCAAAATCACTGGCACCAGAGGAACCCAGCAGATGCAAATGTGTAATCTGTGATGGGAAGACTAACCATCATTTCATTTTCCCCTCTTTCTTTCACAAAACTGCTACCAATTACGCTTTCCTTATACACTCTGTTTTCAAAAAATGTGGCCCGTGTATATGGCTATGCTTGAACAAGCTTTCTAAATTCATGCAGTATATTAAATTAAGAGATACTACAGTGCAGATTTTAATAAGCAGCACTTTTCTTTTCTCTTAGAAGTACACAAAAGTTACATGTTAAGCCAGGACTGGTGGCGTGTGCCTGTCACCTCAGTCACGTAGGAGGTTAAGACAAGAGAAATGCAAGTTGAGGGCCAGCCTGGGCATAAGAATAAGAATTCCAGCTTGGATTTAACTTAAATTCAGTCTCAAAATAAAAAAAGTAAATAAAGGGCTGGGATACAGCTCAGTGTAAAGTACTTTCCTATCATGTGAAAGGCCCTGGGTTCAGTTCCCAATACTAAAAAAAGGGGGTGGGGGGATCTTACAATCAAACTCTCTTTGACATAGCATGTTCTGAAGGCATTAGCTGCATTAATGGATTCAAACATTTACTGGTAAAATTTTATGGTAAAAAATGTAATGGTAAAATTTTCTACCACTAAATATCAATGGTACAGTACTAAATGTCAATTGATATATTACTAAATGTCAATGATTATTTTACTAAATGCCAGTGGGTACAGTACTACACGTTAATGGGTATACACAGAGTACTCAATTCAGTGCTTTCACCTGTTACAGGTTGGGCACAGGAGAGGTACTCAGAGGAAAGCACAGGATTTGGAGAAAACCAGGCAGTGGAAAGCCAGCACTAACACAGTGTGCTCACAGCAGCTTTCCGTTCTTCCCTAACCTGAGCATCAAGATGGAGAAAAGGCTCTCTTGCAGGACTGCTGAAGAGACTAACTGCTGTTGTCAATCAGACAGATGAGATGAGACAACCAATAGCTAGCATGTGAGACTGTGACAAGTGCCACACAAACAGAACAATGAACCCTTGGACAGGATACATGGTGTCTAGAGTAGACTTTGAAGGGTGTGTAAGATTTAACACTCAGGAAGAGACAAAGGAGTGTGAGAACATCTGAGGCTGAGGCACAGTAGGCACTTCCGGTTTGCTGCTGTGCCAGAGCACTCGTACAATCCAATCCCCCGCACCTCCTCTGAGGAGAAAAGAAGAAAGAAAGAAAAATTACAATAAGAATTATAGTTTAAAAAGTAGCCAGGGATGTGCGGTGGTGGCGCACGCCTTTAATCCCAGCACTCAGAAGGCAGAGGCAGGCGGATCTCTGTGAGTTAAAGGCCAGCCTCGTCTACAAGAGCTAGTTTCCAGGACAGGCTCCAAAGCTACAGAGAAAGCGTGTTTCAAAAAACAAAGTAGCAAGGACAACACACATAAATTTAGATATGGTGAGGCACCACTTCCTGCAATAAAAAGCCAGTTTAACCATAGAAATTTTTGATGATTGGGAGAAAAAAAAATTACCTCCCATCAGTAGTCCTTCTTTGTAGAATTAGAAACAGCCTTGACAATACTCAGTTATGCATCATGCTCTATCTGCAAGAGCAAAAGCCATGGCAAGGCAACAGAGATAACTATAGGACTTGGGAGGTCTTAGGGAGACAGTCCCTAACATGTTCATATGTGGTGAGTGAAACAAGGCTACCCTTTAGAGGACAATGATTCAGAAAGTGAAGCAACTGTCAGCGAGGCAAAGCAGAACGCTGTAGACACAAGTGAGAGGAGAAGAAGCACCCCAGGGCCAGAGCGTGGCCACGCGTCAGGGCGGCTTGGATGTAAAAGGTATGATGCTCTCACTCTTTCTTCCCAGGGTATCAGTCTCACTTCCATAAGAGGGAGGTGGAGGCCAGGACATAGCTCACTGACAGACAGGGTGCTCTGTCTAGCATGGGCAAGGTCCTTAGCATCCAAAACCAAATAGAACAGAAAATAGGGAGAGATGAACGATAAAAGGAACAAACTGAAATTAATAAAACTATTATCACTATTACTGCTTAAAATTTATTCTTACCACATGAAACCTAGATCTTGGAAGCTAATAAAGTTTTTAAGAAGTTATTCTTCATTAAGGTAGCAAAATACAGTTAAACAAAACCCACTCTCAATAAGAAATAAGCCTCCTTAATTATGCCTTGAAACAGTAAATTAAGGACAAGCCTTCCTTGACTCTACGACTGGATAATTAAAAAATAGTATCACTGATGCCATCTGCTTCTGTGAAGCTCACCATGTTTAAGAGAAACTACCTACTAATTAATAAGCTCTGATTAATCTACTTTAATATACACCTAGATAAAGAACTACTAACCTTAACATAATTACTACTATATATTAAGTTTCTTTGAAAACTCAGTTCTTTCAGACAGGTAAAATTTCCACTATAATTTTGTTCAATTATCAAATCTGTTCTTCAAGAATATTATAAAAGCCGGGCGGTGGTGGCGCACGCCCTTAATCCCAGCACTTGGGAGGCAGAGGCAGGCAGATCCCTGTGAGTTCGAGACCAGCCTGGTCTACAGAGCTAGTTCCAGGACAGGCTCCAAAGCCACAGAGAAACCCTGTCTCGAAAAACCAAAAAAAAAAAAAAGAATATTATAAAAAAGCATTCCATTTAATTAAATCCTATGAAATTATGATAAATATTAATTCCTGGCAAAAAAAATAGACTAAAGATATAGTAGGATTAGAAACTATTAATACCAATTAATTCTTTGACTTGTGTCAAATGGGGGGCAAGTGTGGACAGTGAAAGAGAAACGCTCCCAGAGGATGCTCAAACTTCGTGACTGTTCTCTATCTACTCCTACTCGTGGTGTGATCTTAGACCCGAAGGAATATAATGCAGATTTCCCCAGGTTGTCACTTACCTCACAGGTCAGACACACAGTGTGCCTTATGCCTGCAATCTCAGCACACATGAGTGTGAGGCCACCCTGACCAACAGTTAAGACGCTGATCCTCAAACAAAACTAAGCAACAAAATCTATTCACCTGTCTGTGAGTCCGTAAGCCAGGTCAAGCATGTCGTTCTCCTCATCGGTGATGACATCTAACTTCTCATATATATGATCCTCGAAGATAAGATGGCAGGTGGAGCAAGCCAAAGTCCCCTCGCAAGCACCTGTAAGAGCAGCAGAAGCTGACCATGCTGTGCACCCCATCAGTGCACACCTGGCTGCTCTGAAACGCTTCTGTGTTTTAGAATCAGCTACAACACTAACTGAAAGAGTTTCAGTACTGAATAATCACGAGTCAGGAAGAGGTCCCCCAGCCCCACATTGTCTGAAATCACTCACACAGCACTTCACAAAGGTACATCACAAACAGGCAATGTGAAGGGACCATGAAGGACATACAATTCTAATATTAAAATGTATCCAAGTTCATAACTGAGGCACACGTACACATAAAGATGTATTCTTAAATATATATAGCAACAATGTATATAATCATATGCACATAATTCACCTTATCTGGAGAACCTCAAAATAACAGATAATGACTTGTGTTATCCAAGAGGAAGTAACTACCCTACACCTAAATAAAGTTAAATATTCTTCCCTCTCAATCCTCTAAGTAATTGGGCCTAACAAACAAGACATTTTAAGATACAAGACAGATTTAAATAATGTGATCATTCCTTTTGTTTCATTTTAAAATTTTATTTATTCTATATTTGTGTGCTGTGTATGTATGTGAGCATGTGCACCATGTGGGTGGGTCTCATGACCACACTCTGGTCACCAGATGTGGTGTCAAGTGCCTTTACTTGCTGAGCCATCTTGCTGGCTCCTTATTCCCCTTTTAAACCATTAATTTAACAGTTATTTACTCAGCTCCTATTATATGCCAGGCATATAATAGGAAACAAAGGAAACTAACAAAATCACGCCATCCAAACAAATCAAGACAGACTCTAAGAAACAGTCTCAGACTTCATTTGGAAATTGCCTTACAAAGAAACTCAACTATATAAGCCAGGGCTTCCTCAACTTTTTTCCACTCATGACCCATTTTCAAGTGAGAAATCTTTAAGTGACCACAGGTATATCAGCAAATAAAACAGGTACATAAATCAAACACACAAAGATAACAAATCATAAACAACTTATTTTAAAGCAACTACTTGGTATACATATATATAAACATTGGTACACAAGATCTCCCAGAAGTTCACGAGTCAGATAGCCTGGAGTATACAACATAACAGCAGAAAAAAAGGAGACTTGCCTCAACAAGATAGGTAAGGAAAAAAAACCTTCATACCATGCACCAGAACACACGTAACACACACAAGAGGAGAGAGAGAGAGAGAGAGCACCTTAGTTTTTATTAAAGTAATTTAGAAGCAGCGATAGCCTCAGGAAGGTCCAAGTAATGAGGCACAAGAGTTGAGTATATGAGCTCTGGAACCAGATTCCCCACACATCAACTCTCAGCATCCATGATTACCTGCACAAGATTACTCCAGCCAAAAATCCAGCATGGATGTAGCAGGAGCCTCTAAGGCCCAACCCTTGGCGTAGGAGCTATTGGCAGTTATGGTTGCTGAGGGAGATCAATTCACACTCTTTTGAGGACATGACACTGGTAAATTGTCCATATCCCAATAGGTGGCCCTACACCCATCATATATTAGCAGCACAAATTGGTCTCCAGGGGGTTATTAATAGCCAAAAGAGGGAGGACAGGAAGTTTAGAGGAAGACAGGGCAGGGGACACCAAAGGAAGTTGGAGATACATAGGGATGAAGAGATAATAAAAGTATACTGTATAGAAATTTCCTCTTTCCATTTATGAAATCTGAGTGTTGCTGACAGAAGTTACCTACATGTAAGTCTTGTATTAGGGTCACTTTATTCACTTATGATGTTGACAAGATAAGGTGGGTCACCCACACACACCTAACCCCTTTACTAAATGAAACCTAGAATACAGCTGTGTGGGAAGTTACATATTGAAAATGTGAAACTATGTATAATCATATTGTCCAAAGGATGATGGAGCGTATCAGAAAAGCAACAGTGAGCATAACAGCAAGCAGAAAAACAGACTTTATAATCATTACAGGAACCTCTTATCAACAGGAATATGAAAATTACAGAAGAAAAAAGTTTGAAATGATAAGCTAGATAAATTTAATCACAGATGTATAACTGCCCCCAAGTGGCAAAATACTG
>PVIU01030766.1:0-15678 GCA_004026605.1 Ondatra zibethicus | reverse complement strand
GTGGGAGGGTGGAGATGGAGGAAAGGTGGATATTGGAGAAGGGAATAAGATATCTACATTATTGGAGTCATTTTAGGACTGGCAAGATACTTGGCTCTAGAGGAGATCCCAGGTGTCCACAGGGATGTCCCCAGCTAGGTCCTTGGGCAGCAGAGGAGAGGGTGCCAGAACTAGCATTGTCCCATAGTCACACTGATAAGTATCTTGATCATATCCATAGAAATTTCGTCCGATGGATGAAGATAGAGACAGAGATCCACATTCACAGCAGAGCAATGGATTGAGCTCCCAAGGTTCAGTGGAGGAGCAGAAGACAGAAGACAACCAATCCTTAAAGTTATTTTCATTGTGTGTTGACTACAGTTAATTTTTGTTGTTGGTTGTGCTCCAGTTTTTACTTTGTATTTTAGTAATTATAGCTTCATTTTCTTTTCTAGAGTCTTTTGACTATTCTTATTCCTCCCTTTGTTCAAAAGTTTTGCTTCTAGGATTCTTTGTATGGTTGCTTTGAGGAAAATGAATTATTTTTGCCTGTTTGTTTCATGTCATTTGTGTTTCTCCTTCAGATATGGCTGATCATTTCTGTGAGTATAGTAGTCTAAGATAGTGTTCATAACATGTTAGGACCTGAAGGATATTGCTCTAGAACACCAAATAACAGAAACAGAAAAAGAATATCATAAGAATTAAATATACAGAAGAACAAAAAAGAAAGTTGAAAGTGAAAAACTACAAGTCACACAAAAAACAAAATTCACCAGAATAAGAGCTGATTTCTCAATGGAAACTTTAACAGTCAAAAGAAGCTACAGCTTCCACATGCAGTCCCTGAGATGCAGGAAGCAATTCCCTCCAGGCAACCCAGTAGTAGCTAAATGAGCATGTTACTTAAGGGCCAAGGAAAAAACACCTACTAGCCCCAAGGACCACTTCTATGGTGTCTTCATATGCCTTTGGCAATGTTACAAATGATTCTGGCTATAGAATTTCTGCTAGTATACTTGTTCTTCATGTTCTTTTTCTCCTTCCATACCAGTGGATTTTGAAAATATGAGTCTTCCTGATCTGATAGAGCAATTAGGTATTAAAGCAGTTAAGCTGGTCATGGGAAAAAAAAAAAACGACAGATGAAAGAATTTGGGAAATTTGGGGAAAATGCATAAATTGTTTTTTGTATGGTTATAAAACTTGGCAAAAGAATTATACTGAAACAAAAAGGAACTTGGCTATGATGAATAAAGTTTCTGAAGAACCTAGGGCTTTGGGGCTGACTACCTGGGGTATTATAAATCAGAATTGGGATTTTGAGAAACAACAATGTGAAAGGTACGACAATGGAGTGAAACCCACTGAGCTACACTTCTGTAAACTGCGTGTAGCTAGGCTCTGAAGTGAAAGCCTCAGAAGTTGTTTTGTGATTAACTAAGCTAAGAATTAAGAATGTAGTGGCTGGCATGGGGCTTAGGAACTGGGAAACTATGGTGATGAATGATGTTATTCTGATTTCAAAGAATCTTTGTACTTTTTGTGAACTGCTTTTCCCATGTAATGATTAACCTGTGACAAGAAAAAAAATCAAGTTCCTTGTATAAAATTTTACAATAAAAGACTGAGGTTTGATGTTCAGGGCAGAAAAAGAAGAGAGAGAGAGAGAGAGAGAGAGAGAGAGAGAGAGAGAGAGAGAGAGGAACCTGCCTTGTCAGTTTGCATCAGAATCCTGTGTTCGTGTACTCACTTCTCCGTCCAGACATCCCAGATTCAAGACCCACTTCTCTGCTGAGGCTGGTCCCCTGCAACTATAAAGAAACTACTTTGGGCCTATGGCAGTGCAGCATAGAGCAGGGTGGGAATTCCAAGCAGAGATAAAGGAGAAAAGAAGGCAGAGTCAGGGAGATGCTGCCAGCTGCCAGCAAGAACCTTACCGGCAGGCCACGACCTCATGGTGATTCATAGATTGATAGAAATGGGTTAATTTAAGATATAAGAATTAGCTAAAACTATGCATAAGCTGTTGGCCAAACAGTGTTATAATTAATATGGTTTCAGTATGCATATTATCGGTCTGGGTGGCTGGGAAACAAATGAGCAGAGCAGCCTCAACCTAAAAGGTGTGTGTGTGTGTGTGTGTGTGTGTGTAAAGTATACATATATACTTTAGAAGATTTTTAAAATGCCATTTCCATTGTTTTATTCAGAGAGTTGAGAAATCTGTAACAATATCTTTCATAACAATCTTTCTTAGGATATTATTTCTTTTAGTATATTCTATGCTTTCTAACCTAATTATTTTAGAACTTAATGAAAAAAAGTTTTCTATCTCTTCAACAACAGGCACAGATATCTTGTTTCTTATTTAATTGTCTATGTACTCTTTTTATGTTGACTTTCAGGATGTTCAATTTAAATTTGAAACATATAGCTCACAGAAGTAAATGCTAGTTGATCAGTCATTTAGTCTTCTTTATCTTGGAATTGATCATCTACTTTTACGTAGGACATTTTAGCCCTGGTTGTTAACCCCACTTTGTGTTTTTAAAACAGTGCACTTAAGACAGACTTAGTGCTGCTCCTGAGTCAATTTGTAATATAATACCTTACATTCTTTCATCCTTATGGTTTAATCCAGCAAGACTTATCTGATGCTAAGAGTTTATTATCCATGTTTTGTAGATATTAAATTGAGACTTGAAATACTTAAATAATTTCCCCAAGATCATGTAGCTAGTAATGGCAGAGTCACAATTGTAACTCAGTTTTATTTTTATACAAGAATTTCAATCAAAATTTGTACAACTGTGATAGCTAGGGTTCTCTGAAAGAACAGAACTGATCAGTGAGTACACACCCACCCACACCCACACTCCCCCACATTAGTTGACAGGACTCAGTCCAGGTAACAATGGCTATCTTACACTGGAAAGGCTTAAAACTCTTGCACTTGTTCTGTTCAGAATGGTGACTGTCTCTATAGATCTTATCTGGCACCAAAGGCCTAGTAGATTTTAAGGAGCTATTTATTGATGCTCAGTCGGCATTAGAATACTGAAGAGGTTGATTATAACAGTAGCAAGGGAATGTTATGCCAATGGAATGGATGAATGTATCAATAAGAGACAGAGAAAATGGGCAAAAGGAAAAGTTCCCCCTTTATGTCCTTTTATCTGAGCTACCACAGAAGATGCTGTCCACATTTAGGGTAGGTGTTCCTGTTTGAAATTGTATTGTCCAAGAAAATTCCCCACATAAGTGCTCACCATTTTGTGTTTACTTGACTGAAGATACAGTCAAGTTGACAATCAAGACTAACTAAAATTTAATGCATTGATTTATGCATTATTTTTATGGCTTTATATACAACATCATAAATATTTGAGGAAGGACCAATTCATGTATAAATTTGTTGTGATATTTTTCCCACTAGTTTGATTTCAAATAAAAACCTCTTACTTAATTAAAAAATCTGTCTTCTATAAGCTTTATCAACACATTTATTTTTAATAAATTCAAATATATTAAAGAGTTATAGGAATAATCCAATTATTTTTATTTGTGGTATTCTTTATCATTTTATGTGTTCAGTTCATTATTATAATTTTTGAAAAGCATCCTTCATTCTCTCTGATCTTCCCTTACTTTTGTTTTTCCATTTTTAAAATAGAGTCAGCTCTGTATTCCAAATGATCTTGAGATCTCAGTTCAGCTCAGTCTTCTAGTTCTGGGATTATGTGTGTACTTTCATGGTTGGCTGACTATTAAATATGTTAACATGTGTGTTTGAAAAATGTTGTCATTCTCTTCTGCTGAGTGATTGTCAAAGTCAAAAAAGTTTGTCCTTTATGCAGTGCTACTGCTCTAATATAAATGTGATATCCAAATTTCACCAGTTTCCACAAATCACCTTTGCATCAATTATCTCTTTCCAGTTTTCTTCTTTCCTCAATCTCTTCTTTGTCTGTTTTTCTTTTGTACTTTCTGCTTTCCTTCTGTGTGTCTGTCTGTCTGTTCATCTTTTGAATCATTCTTTCTCTCTCTCTTACACAAGGTACACTTGAGGACTATGTGTGGCACCTGGATGCTAGGCCTTATTATTTGATTTGAGGATGAAATGTCCCCAAAACTTTCCTCCTCTACTGGGCAGGTTGGTCTTCCTCTAGTTTATAGCTCCAAAGCCTTTCTCCTTTTCTGGCTTGTAAGTAATTTTGAATTTCCTGTCAAAAATGAGATATTATTAAACTATAATATAATATAAAGGCATTCTCATTTTCTAGCCAGTCTTATTCTTTAATTGTCTTTATCCTGTTCCTTTCAAGCATTTTTAAAAAATCAGATGAAATATACATAGAACAGTCAAAGTTAGTTTTAATTTCTCCTCCCTTTTCCACGTAAGAACTTTCTGAACTATTCTGCATTGAGTATTGTTGCTTCGGCCCAAAAGTTGTGTAATACCAGCAAAGCCAAAAGCAGAGGATTGCAAATCTGAGACCAAGTATGTTACTGAGTAGGAGTATTTCATAGTGTGAGTTTCTGGGAGTGAATGCATGTAACACATCAAAAGGAATTTTAATAAATCATCAAAACAGCTCATCTCTATGTCAATTATAACTATATTTGAAATTTTATGTTCTAATTTCGCAACAGTCAAGACAAAAATCCAAATGTCTTCAAGTAGAGCATGTGCCCATTTCAGTTGCTAGAATGTACATCTCTGGGCTCTTCCAAAGCATTTATTCACACGTGCTCACTGAATTAAGATGGACAGAAGGCAAAAATCAGTTCATCAGTTTTCATTTCTCTTCCTCCTGGGAAGCAGCATTTTCAATTCATGAGATTATTTTGATACCTAAGACTGCATTTAGGAATGTTTTACAGTGTAATTTAAGCACTCTTTATTTTTAAAAATGTCTTCTCCATCAGTTAGTTGAATATTTTAACACTCTAATTTTAAGATTCTTTCCTTATATATCCAGTCTTCATGTCAAATATTTAATGGTCTATAAATATTTAGAAAGTACTAATGAAGCATGATATTTCAAGCAGAACTATAGGGAAGTCTGCTATTATATTCCCTAATTTATCATTTTGTGAGTTAGGATACATGAATATTGAATTATCTTAAATGAAATCTTATCTTCTTTGATAATTTCATTATATTCTCTGAACTGCCTTACAAACTGATGATGGAAAACCTTGTCACACTATGGGTATATTACTAGATTTTCAGGTGTTGGCTGAGAATACTGATAATAAGGAGAGGAATGAATGTGTTAGACTGTATTATATAGAGAGTTAAGAAAATTATCTTTAACAATCATTTCTAACTCAATATATTGACTTCTCTTGTTTTTTTAAATGAACCTTTCATCTAGAGTTCCAATGTGTGAGTGCTAATGTATGTGTGTAGACAGTATGGTGGTGATCTGGGAATCTGGTGGTAATAGATCTTGCATAACATCTGTCGCACAGACTTTGTGTTCCTGAGCCTGAAGTTTACTGTTCTGAATACTAATTATGTTCATCTCCAATATGATGTACTAAATGAGATTTCATTTTCTTTCCGTAATCAATACGTGATCTTATGAGATATAAGAATCTCAACTGCATTTTTTAACTTGTAATCCTTTATTGTTTTTAGATGATGGTTTTTGTTTTGTGCATATCTTTTATTTTTTGTTTGTTTGTTATTTGAGAAAGAGTCTAATTATACAGCCAGACTGGACATTTTTAGTGTTTCGTCCCCCTACCTAAGCTTCTAAATGATGAAATTACTAGTTTACATTATGACAATCAATGAAGTCAATTTTTATCTCAACTCTATTTAGATTCTAAGGCTATCTTTACAATTACTGTTGACCTATTTTAAGCTTTCTAACAGTTTTTTAGTGTTCTGAAATTAAATTGGGTAAGATTCTTAAATTATATATGTAAGCATGACAAAGATATTCAGATCTTTCAATGTTTTTATTTAAAATTTAATTTAGAAATTGTTATAAAATGGTACATTCACTCAAGTGTTATTTCTTATTGCCTTCATTTCTCAATTGGCTTTTAGTTTATGGACCCTTGTGAAGGTATGATGTGAAAGGTCTGCAGTTGGTCTCAGATGGCAAATAGGCCTTATCTGAAGTACTAACTCAAGGGCTAACAAAAAGAGTATGAATCCTGCAGTTGACATTGCCAAATTGGGCAAGAGAAGTGTTTGGTTCTTCCATTTATTGACTGAATTAAATTATCATTAAACATCCTTCTTAAACATAGTCTCCTTCTAATTATCTACCAAATGGCATTCATCTGGTTGCCCAACTACAGCTTCAGAAATCATCCTTGACTTCATTCCCTTTTTAGCCTTCTATTTCCACTAATCACTAAGTTCTATTTATTTATTTCCCAATTAGTTCATGGCCACCCTCCTATTTCAACCCACCAATATCTTTTACCTGTATCCTGTTTAAAAATGGGTTCCTAGACAGTTACTCTGAATACATACATAGAGTACCAACAGAAGAAGCACACAATTCTTCCCTCAAACACTTAAATGTACAAAAATAGAAAATTGTAGAAAAATTTAAATATTGTCACTCATATGCATTTGAGTCATTCAAAGTTTATCAAATTGTATATACCTTCATAAAATTATTTTCTTATTGTCTATTTAAAGTAGTTTTCTTGTGTTCTTAGTGGTGTTGCTGGATATTGTAGGTGAGGGAATTATGACCTTGATTACATTCTATTTCCGTGGATTTCTCCTGAAGACTACCCAGTCTAATTCCAAACTTTAGACCCTTACCACATAATATTCAACCTTTCCATCGAGGTATATACTGAAAACCCTTCTCCATGGTCTAACCCATTACTATTAATCCGTATATCACCACATGGCAGTGGCTTACCATGTAAAATCCCACCTTCTGTCTCCAGTGGATCTATGGCATCTCTCAGACTCTGCCCTTCTTTCTCCCAGCAATTCAGTCCTGTCTTCCCTGCCTACCTAAGTTCTGTCCTATCAACAGGCCCAAATCAGTTTCTTTATTAATCAATGAAAGTAATACAAATACAGAAGGACCTCCTATACCACATAAGTTCTAAAGCAGTCTTTACCTATGAAAGTTACATATACATAATGAATTTTATAGTTATCACAAAATTCATCAGAAAATTCTAGGTGTTTAAAGCAGACATAGAGAAACAGCTTAATAAAGTTGCAAAGAATGAAGTAAAATAGAATAAATGTGTAAGTAATGCTTAAGATAGCACAAATATAGGGCTGAAGGAAATGATGAAGACAATCAATGATTTTAGAAGGAAATAAAATCTATTTAATTATTAAATTAAAATCTATTTAAAAATGAAAATCTATTTAATAAATAGAAACATTGAAGAAGATTCAAGATGAAATAAGTATAGAGTAAAACAAGATTATAGAAAAACACATTGGCAAACTAAGGAAAAACATACCCACACACATATTAAAACCATTCAGAAGACCAAAATATTTAAGACCTACAAAGAAAATCCCCATGGCATACCATATTTAAAACACTAAATGAACAGAACAAAGAAAATGCAATGAAAACAGAAAAGAGAAAGAACACAGCACATAAATAAAGCCAATGAAAATAACAGATGATTACTCAAGGGAATATTTGAAAGTCAAAGAGCGTGGATAACTGTTCGAATATTACTAAAAGTGCATGATAGATTATTTAGACTAATATATCCAGAAAACAATTTAACAGAGTGGAAGGAAAAAGAAAAACTTTCTCATGAATAACATGTCTAAAATAATTTATGGCCAACCAACTAAAAGTGAAGAAAATACAAGAAACGATATTCAGAATAGTGTTTGAACATAGCCAAATCAACTCTCTGATTCTTATGCTTCTATTTCATCAATATCTTCTTTAGTTTTATTATTTATTTCTTTCCATCAAATTGACTGAGAATTATTTTGTTTCATTTTTGTTTTAATGTTATTTAACATGCTTGTAGTATGACAATTTTTAAGATAATTCTTACAATATATTCATATTTAGGATTTCCCTCTTTCATTTCCTTCCAATTCTCCCACTTCTATACCTACCTAACACCATGCTTCTTTTCTCCTTTTTTTAGAAAACAGGCACATAAAAAATCAAATAAATCAGAATAATAAAAAATAAAGTTACATTATTAAGTCATTTATTTTGCTCTTTGTGTTGTTTCTATTATTTTTAAATTTTGAGAAAATTAACAAGATCAACAGACCCTTGACCCAAAAGGAATAAAATATCTGAAAGAAAGAGAAGATTGAGGCTCAAAATAACCATAATCAGGAATTATAATAGACATAAAAGAAATATAAATAGCATGAATAAATACTTACAGAACTTGTACTTTACTAAGATGTAAAACTAAAAAGAAATGGATAAAGAGTTTTGATTCAGTCAGATCACCAAGTTTAAACCAAAAGAAGTCAACATCTAAAACAGACTACAACATAAACAGACAAACCAGCTGAAATAGTAATAAAAAGTCTCCCATATTTTAAAAAAATCAGAGCCAGATAAATTCAGAGCAAAATTCTACCAGGTATTTAAAGATCTATTAAAACATGCTAAAAATATGCTATTAGCTACAGAGAAACCCTATCTCATAAAACAAAACAAAATAACAAGAAAGAAAGAAAGAAAGAAAGAAAGAAAGAAAGAAAGAAAGAAAAAAGAGTTATGGGTTTTGTAATAATTATCTAGACAGAGCTGTCTACTATTCCCATTCATTTTCAATATTGAGCTCAAAGTACTAGTTGGTTCAACAAGACATGAAATGAAGTTAAAGGGATAGAAATAGGAAAAGAAGTTGCACTATTCCTATTTGTAGATGATGTAACAATCATGTACAAGTGATCCCAAAATCTACAGAAGAAATAAATAAATTGAGCAATGTGGCAAGATATAAAATCAGATTGCACAAATCAATAGCTATTTTAATACAACAATATTTAATATAGAAAGAGATCATGAGTATCCTCTCAGTAAAAAGAGCCTTTAAGGAAATAAAACAGGGAAAAATCTAATAAAGAAGATGAAGTAATCTACAATGAAAAATTTAAACCTCTATGGAAAGAGAAGGAAAAGGCATGAGAAAATGGAAAGATATCGCTTGCTTGTAGTTTGTTAGAAATAATGTAAAATGCTATTCTACAAATAGCCGTTTACAAATTCAATGTAATTGCCATCTCTTTCATCAAAGAAATAGAAAACGTGTACCAAAATTTATATGTAACTACATAAGACTCCTGATAACCAAAACTGTCATGATGAAAAGGAACAATACTAAAGGGATTATTATTGCAGAATCCAAGATATATCAGTTGTCATAAAAACAATGCTGTGCAACCACAAAAAATAGATGTATTGACCAATGGAACAAAATTGAAGATCTAAACATGAGTACTCATAACTTTAGCAATTTATCACTCAACAAAAATAGCAAGAATATACTTTGGAGAAAAATCTATCTTCAATAAAGGGTTCTAAAAAACTGGATGTTGAGGAATATTACTTTAGTTACAAAAAGATGTGCTATATTTTTAATGTTGTGCAATATTAATTTGACTATGTTAAGGTGTGTTACATTTCTATAAGCTGCATTAAACTTTCAAACATATGTTGCTTTACTTTCCTAAGGAACCTAATTGATCTAAGAAAAGCTGAAGATCAATTGCTAGGTAGGAGAGGGGAAAGAATGGCTGGTGGGCAGAGAAAGTAAGTAGACTAAAGAATCTAGGAGAGAGAAAGAAGCAGAGAAAGATATAGAAAGAAAAGGAGATGCCCAGGGCCGGTCAAACAGGCAGCCACCAGCCAGACAGACAGAGAGTAGGTCATACAGAATGAAAAAGATAAAAATCCCCAAGCTAAAGTATATATGAAGAGAAACAGGCTAAATTAAGTTATAAGAGCTACTGGGACAAGTATAAAATAAGGCTCAGCATTCATAACCAATAAATTTCTGTGTTGTGATTTTGGAACTGGTTAATGGCCCAGAAAAAGCCTGCTAAATTTGGTGTTTCAACATAGGCACAAATTTTGACATAGGGCCTAACAAAACTGGTAAACAAAACACCCACCTCCCCAAAACTGTTATGACTACCTAAAGAGGCTTTGCTGCACAGAGAGAACTTGAGTAGCCAGCTATTACATTAAGTAGAAATGAGAAAATAAGTAAAAGATCTGCCACAATGCAGGTGTCTGCTGGGGGCCAGTACAAGCAGTGAACATGGTTCTGAGAGTATGTAAGGATAAAACAAGGGGAAGACTGAGTCAGACACCCAGGCAGGAAGACTTTGTAAATATGACTGATTAGAAATTTATTTATACAGATCTTAAAGACATTTATGATTTCTCAAGACATACAGATCACATCATTTTGTTCTGGGAATATTTCTCTAGCATACTCAGGTTTATGGCTTAAATACAGATAGAATAGATTTCATTATCAACCTATGCCCTATTCCTAGAATTTTGCTGATCATTTCATTGTAAGCAAGCATAATATAGCAGCCTGTTTTCAGGAGGTCAGTAGTTCATGGTTTCAGATAATATCTGAGTCACTCCAGAACCACCATGCTTTCAGGAGTATATTATCAACTTTTGATAATCAATCACAACACCTACAAATTATCCTAAGCATGATCTCAGGCTTAGAAACCATTGTAGCTATTATTCTATTCTTTGTAATATTTGTTTTTATAATCTTATAAGAATTTGTTAAGTAAAAGAACTTTCTTTTTTCTAAATTAGGTAACATTATAGCAACCTGATATAAAAAATCTATATGGAAATGACAAATCTTGATATCGTACTCTTTTTATATTCTTCTATAACATTCTTTCATTACTTACACATACTATTATCTTATCCTAGTCATTCTATCTCTTATTGCTGAATTCTTTTTAGAGGCATCATATATATATATATTCTCTAGCTTGTATGTTACGTTTCTAAGAAATTCAAAGTATATTTTAAAAGGAATTCTATGCTCTGATCTGCTACTATTTATCTTATCCTGCTGAACTTTGTCAACTGTTGTGGGATAATTCTCTTGTACACTGTAAAGATTTGTCACTTGTATTTGTTTAATAAAATGTTGTTTGGCCAGTAGCCAGGCAGCAAGAATAGGCATGGAGACTAGACTAGATGAATTCTGGGAAGAGGAAAGGCAGAGATGCAATCACAATCCCAGATGCAGATGAAGCAAGATGAGAATGAACTGAGAGAAGGTACCAAGCCACATGGTTGGGTTTAAAACAATGATTAAAAGATTATTACAAGTACACAATAAAGACAGTCTCAGACAAAAAAATACATCTAAATGAGTCACACTCTGTTTAATAAATGTACATAGGCTTGAGAGACAGGAGAAGGGACAGGCAGTCATAAATGAGTAATTTAAAGATAATAAGGTGAGGTATTAAAGAAGAAATAAAGTGATAAAAATTATAATAAGACATGTAAAAAAAGAAAATGCACAGATCACCTGGATTATGCATACTGTTGAGTTTTTTTTTACTGTTAATGATCAAACTGCAGAGTGGTATTTGATTGTGGAGGCTTTTAATCTAAACCAACATAAAGGTATCTTGATTTCAAAATTTGGGTCTAAGAATAATTTACTTTGGAAAAGATATTCTCCTTTTGTTTCCACAAAAGATCAGAAGTTGTGGATTCCTTCCAATTTAATATGATTTGAACAAGTGAGACCCCATGAGAGGTCTTCAGGCGATCCAACATTCAGGACAACTTCAAGGCAACTGGCTGAGACTGTGCAGTCTCATAGACTACTAAAGCTAAGATTTAACCATAATTCTAAATATTCTAGGTATCCTCATAAGATTGCCAGTGACCCCAATCAACCTAAAGTAGCCTAGAAAACTATACCCATGTTCCAAAAAAAATGTATTATTGACATTTGTCTTTGTTTAGAGTGTTGGTTACAAGTTGTTATGGAAAATGGTCAGGAAAATTTAAACAAAGGAGATTAGATTCAGGCTTCTTGTTTTGAAAAGAAAAATAAGGCCAAATGCTGTGGGATAATGCCCTTGCATATTGTAAAGATTTGTTATTCATATTGGTTTAATAAAATGTTGATTGGTCAGTAGCAGGCAAGAAGTATAGGCAAAGTGACCTGAGTAGGAGAATTCTGGAAAGAGGAAAGGGAGAGATTCAGTTTCAAGACAAACCAAGATAAACCAAGACAAAGCAAGATAAGAATGCCTTACTGAGAAAAGATACAAAGCCATGTGACTAAGCATAGATGAGATACAGTCAGCCTCTTCTAAATTCTTACAATTCTATTTTGACTTGAGTTTGCATAGAGGCACATATGAATCTCCAAGAAAAATAGAAGACTTCCAAGTATGGTTACTTACCTGAGAGCAGGGAATAGTACATTCATGACTTCCTCAGGGGGAAACAGAAATAATTTTCTCAGAGAAGGTATACATGAATCACTGTGCTAATAGCCCCCAAGAGTTTAACACTTAGAGATTCAAACAGAAATCAAAGACATCAGATCAAAAATCATAGCATGTGCCTCAGGTTTGCTAGAATTTTGTCAGGAGCTATATGGGTTTCATGACTTTCATCATTCCCCCATGAAATGGCTGTGAAACCTACCAACTTCAGAAGCTGGAGCCGTTGAATGTCACTCCCAGTTAGATGCAATTCCCAGTAGAATGTAGCTCTTGGCCAGGCTTATGGGGTGTGAAACTTGACTCTCATGGACTTGAATAGGGCAAAGCCAGCTCTCAGCAGAAGACTACTTAACAGTTTAAGTTTCAGCTCAACTTAAGAAAGCCCCAGATACTCGGTAAAGACAAGTCCAGATGGGAAAAAAAAAACCTCTACATAGTTTATAGTGTGTTGAAAAATATGCACAGACTGAAGAAAGGAAAGAAAACTGGTATAGACAGTCATACAAGCTAAACAAATATTTTATAAATAATAAACTCTTTAAAGACTGAGTAAATAATATAAAGGATAAAAACTACGTGCACATGGGAAATACACAAGGAGCCTAGATCATGTATGCATTTGTGTGGACTTTGAATTTTTTATGCTAATAAGTGAATGATAGCCACAGAAAAACACTGGATTGTAAACCAGTGTCTAGATACTTTATACCAGTGTAGATTGTCATGCCATTAAGCAGATTGTAACAAACTGCCCACAAACCCCATTTAAATGCTTGGCCTCCTGAAAGAGTCAGAGTTCGTGCTCACAGCATAAACCAGGAAGCTACTGCTTTGAAATTGGATGGTTTGTGTGGTTTATTTTTGGTACTACTGCTGAATCAGGAAGACCTCTCTTAAAGGAGTCACATCTCTGCTTGCTGCTAGCAAATGAGCAAGAAGCTTTACTAAACTCTGGTTTGTGTGTGTGTGTGTGTTTCTAGAATTTCTTCTCAAGCTCTATTAGGTATTTATGTGGATGTAATTATCCATGTTGTTTTGCCAATCCTCAGACAAGTAGATTGAAGGGAAAGTGGGAAGTAACATTGAAAACAGGGGCGTAGGAGATCTCTTCCTAAATATAAGACAAGTAGCATAGACACTGAAAGCAACAATTAAATAGGACCTCCTATAATTGAGAAGTTTCTGTTAGGCAAAGGACATTACATAAATGGTAGCCTACAGAGTGTGAAAAGATTTTTACTAACCTTACATCAGAAAGAGGACTGATCTCAAAAAGATATAAAGAAATAAAGGAACTAGACATCAAATTACCAAATAACCCAATTTAAAATATAGAGAACAGATCTAAACAAAGAATTCTCAACAGAAGAATTGCAAATGGCCGAAAGACACTTAAGGATTTGCTCAACATCCTTAGTCATCAGGAAAATGAAAATCAAAACACCTCTGAGATACTGTCTTACACCAGTCAGAATGGCTAATATCAAACGTGCTTATGCTGCAGAGGGGCAGAGTAAGGGAACACTTCTCTATTGCTGATGGGAGTGCAAACTTGTACAGTCACTTTGGAAATCAGTGTGGTGGTTTCTCAGAAAGTTGAGAATCAATCTACCTCAAAAATCAGCAAGACCACTCTTAGGCATATACACAAATGATGCACACTCGAAGCAAAGGAAAATTTGCTCAACCATGTTCATAGCTATATTATTTATAATAACCAGAACCAGGAAACAACATAGGTACCCCTCAACTGAAGAATGGATAAAAATGTGTTACATTTACACATTGGAGTACTACTCAACGGTATAACCATTAACATTCTTGAAATCTGCTTGCAAGTGGATGAAAATAGGAAAAAAAAAACATCCTGAGTAAGATAATCCAGGCCCAGGTAGACAAACATGGTATGTACTCAATCATAAGTGAATAGTCATGAAGCAAAGGATAACCAGACTATCGCCCACAATCCCAGAGAAGCTAGGTATCAAGATCCCTAAGAGAGACAATCATAGATCACGCTGGGAAGAGGAAACAGACAAGATCTCCGGAGAAAATTAGGAGAGGGGAGAAGGGTGGGTGGAAGGGGAGGAGATAGAGAGAAAGGAAGGGAAGAGGAGAACATGAGGGAATGGGATAGTTAAGAAGGGGGAAGGAGAGAGAGGGAGAGAAATGAAAGAGATATCTCAATTGAGGAAGCCATTAAAGGATGAGCAAGAAACAAGGCACTGGGGAAATCCCCAGGAATCCACAAAAATGACCCCAGCTACCACTCTAAGCAACAGTGGAAAGGACAACTAAACTGGCCTTCCCTGTGAACAGATTGATAACTAATTGTTATCAATTAGTCATCATATAACTTCATCCAGTAACTGACAGAAGCAAATACAGAGATCTACAGTAAAGCACTGGGCAGAGTTACCCAGAGACCAATTCAAGAGAGGGAGGAACAATTATATGAGCAAAAGGGTCAAGCCCACGATGGTGATACAGATACAGCTGATCTGAGCTAGTGCAAGCTCACTGACATTAGACTGATAGCAGGGAAACCTGCATAGGACCAAATTAGCCCGGCTGAATGTAGAGGACAGTTCCGAGGCTTCGAAAGTTTGTGCAGTGGTTGGCAGTGGGACCAGGATTTATCCCTAATGCTTGAACTGGTGTTGTAATGAGGTGTGGCAGCGCCATCCTGCCACCCGGCTATCTTAGTCCCCAAAATAACCACATGGAAATTGTATTAATTAAATTACTGCCTGGCCCATTATATCTAGCCTTTTGGCGAACTCTAACTCTTGATCTAAGCACACTGCCCTTGTTCTTCCCAACACTCCGTTCTGTCTGCTCCACCTATCTAAGTCCTGCCCTATCAAAAGGCCAAGGCAGTTTTCTTTATTCACCAATGAAAGCAACACAAATACAGAAGAACCTCCTATACCATTTTCCCTTTTCTGTTAAAAAAAGAAAGGCTTTCACTTTAACAAAGTAAAATTACATATAACAAAACAGTTATCAAACAAGAACTACAGTTACCATATTTATATCTATTTTATCTTTTATCATAAACACTAACTATACCTATCTATCTATTCTTCAACTCCATCAAAGACTCCAGAAGGATATAATATTACCTAAATAAACAAGAAGTAAGCAATTTCCAAAACTCTAGAAATGACAGAGACATCTCACTGCCTGGACAGTCACCCAAAGTTCCTCTATTCCATTGGGGCATCCAT
>PVIU01030765.1:0-15702 GCA_004026605.1 Ondatra zibethicus | reverse complement strand
ACCCACAAACAATGACACCAGGACCTATCTCTTCTGCATGTATTAACTTTTTGAGAACCGAGTCTTTTTGAATGCACTCCTTCCTAGGCCAGGAGGGATGGGGGTGGGCCTTGGACTTCCAACAGGGCAGGGCACCATGCCCTCTTTCAAGGAAGAAGGGGGAGGGAGGAGGGGTGGGGGGTAGTGGGAGGGGACCGGGCGAAGGGGAAGAAAGGAAAAAAAAATTTTTTTTTTTATCTTTAATTATGTTCTTGAATGGAAAAAATAAAACAAAACAATGTATGGAAAAAAAAAAAAGAAAAGATGACTTAGAAGAATTGTGTTGGATCTGTCATTAAAGCCTTTTCCCTTCACACCAACTCTCATGTTATTGAAAGTTGCTTTGCAATCTGCCAATGAAGAAAAGACTTGATAGCCCTATCCAGTCCTTTCCTGTATAAACCATGGATCAAGACTACTGGTCCAAGAAGATATCTCAAATGGTGCAACTGTAGAAATTTTATTTTGGCATAAGCAACAGCTATCTAAGCTGAAAGTAAGGTCTACTCAGCATATGGGAATTCTTGACTGGTAATGTAATTCAAGGTAACTCCAGTGGCTGGAGGGAACACTAAAGACCTTAAAATAGAACCAACTGCAGCCATTTTTCTAAAGTTTAATAATTTCAACCATATATTTTAAATTCTGATACCGTTTTGCATGCATAAGTTTAGCACTCACTCCCTCATCCCACAAGATTCTTTTTTCAATGGTTTCAAAGAATACAATCTAAAGACTATATGTCGAAGAAGCACCCAGCCTCAGTATTTAAACTACAACTCAGCAGTTACTCGTAACACTCAGGGAATGTCGTAACAGAGGACCAGGATGTTTGTTATTAGACAGTCTTATAGACATGCTGTGACAACTGTATATATGAAATCTCAAAGACAGGATTACCTAAAGAAAACCTACTAAAATAACAGTGCTTGAAATATCAGTGAAGTTTGGTAAATCTCACAAGGGCAAGATATAAAGCAATTAATGACTGCCAAGGGGGAGAGTAGTTTTCTCCAAGAAAAGTTCCCTGATAAGTTTTCAAATGCCATGTGGTTAGTCCTAAATACATTTACAATATTTGTAAAAAAACATTGAATGTCTTTTAAATGGGGACTTGTATGTGGGGAGTATGTGCACTTATATAATACTAATAATTAAAAAAGAGATTATGACTTAAGAGAAGTGAGGGAAAGGGAGGAGATGGAGAAAGCAAGGAATGGTATAAATGAGGTAAAGAAAATATTCATGTATGAACTTTTCAACTACATATACATATATAAACATGTAATATATATTTCAAAGGGAGAGATAGAACTCAATAGTATACAGTGTAAAATATGGATAATGGAAGGAAGCTAAGTTATGGTTGGGATGGACGGCCACTGTTAAAAAGTGATCACTGGAAAGAATGATACGCTAAAAGCCTTTTGATAATGTTGCATGAAATAATAAAATTAAGTAAAATGAACAGAAAATTCAAGAAATATAAGAACAAAAGGAGAAAGGCAGGGAGAACAACAGATGGAGATAGAAAGCAACAAGGGAAGTTAAGAAGGTAAAAGGGAAGTATCTACCTCACCATTTGGGGTAAATGTCAAATGTCATGTTTACAACTTTTTCTTCTTTCTACAATTAAAGATTTTAAGATATATATATATATATGTATATATGAGAGATAGATAGAGTATACATAGACAGAAACAGAGCTACAATGGCATTTGAGTTTATTCTAATTATTTTATTAGTTCTCTAACTAATTAAAGAATTAGAATAAACTCAAATGCCATTGTAGGCATTATAGAGGGCAACTGTCCTGTACTAACTTTGTATATTAAGATTTGGGAGAGGGTTGAAGGGGAGGGGAGAGACAGACAGGGGAGCAGAGAAAAATGTAGAGCTTAATAAAAATCAATTTATAAAAAAGATCTTGGGAGGCTGGAGAGATGGCTCAGAGGTTAAGAGCATTGACCTCTCTTCCAGAGGTCCTGATTTCAATTCCCAGCAACCACATGGTGGCTCACAGCCATCTGTTATGAGATCTGATGCCCTCTTCTGGTCAGAAAGCACACAGACAGACAGAACACTGTATAAATAATAAATAAATCTTAAAAAATAAAATAAAAAAGATCTAATTAAAAGGCAAAGATACAACATATGAGCAAGTCAAAATTAGATGTAATTTGTAGAAAAGTCATTAATGAATTAGGGTGAATTTAGCATATTATAAAACAATATTTTGCAAAAACACTATATAGAAATAGATTGTCATGGTTATATTAATATTCCACAAAGAAAATATCAACTATGATGCCCAAAGAGAACCACAAAAATTCCTAAACTGACCAGAATCCTAAAAAGTTCCAAAGGCAAATTCTTACAAGGATGATGTAAAATCTTGTCTTATTTCTTATTTTTTCTTTTCTTTTTCTCTCTATTAACAATCAAAACCAATAAATATATGCTTAAAATACAAGTTTTTATGGGCATGTGTCAGTATAAACTAACCTAAATTTATTAAGAATTTTGGACAAGCTCAATAGTGCAAAAATGAAGCTTAACGTAAACCATGTTACATATTACTATTGTTGAAAATAGTATATCTGTCTCACTAATACTGATTTTATTGTTGGATCATCATGCCCAACCTAATTGATGTGGGATTGAAATAAGGTACTTAATTTACACACCAAGCTCTTTTACCTTGTCCCAGGTCTCCATATTAATCAATATCATTATTTTTATTTTATGATTGCCTTTCTCTATCATGTCTTTTGACTTTGAAGTTGAACATCACCTCATTATTTTCGTTGATACAAAGTAATGTTGAGACTGAACATTTTGCAATAAAACAACTTTAATTGCCTGAAAATTTGTGAAAATTATTTTCCAAAGTGATCTCATTTATATGGACTGAAAATGGGAAGTCTTGGTGGGGGAAGAGTCCAAAAATGCTCTTTTATAACAGTCCAGTTGGAAGAAACTTCCTCTAAGAGGCAGCATCCTCCCAAATGTCCCCAGCTCTAAAATTTCCCAGCACGCTCACTTCATGGTGGGCAAACACAGGGAATATACGGTAGTGATGTTTTATTTGTATTTTAATAAATAAAGTTTTCCTGAAGATCAGAGTACAAAGCTAAGCCAATAGAGGCCAGAGAATGGTGGCACATACCTTTAATCCAGGGTTTGGGAGACAGAAGCAAATAGATCTCTGTGAGTTCAAGCTACCCTGGGCTATGCAAGATTGATTCAGAAACCCATCCAGGTGGTGGTGGCTCACACATCCTAGCACCAGGTGGAGGTGGAGATAGGAGTGATATGGCTGGGTGGAGAGAGGAATATAAAGGGAAAAAGATAGGAACTCACTGGAGTTTGGAGTCTGAGGATTGGATGAGACATAGAGCAGTCTAGGCAGTCTGAGGGTCACTGAGGTCTGAACATTGGTAGAGGTAAAATTTCTTTTTAGTGGCTTACTGATCTACTTCTCTAATCCATCTTTAACCCCTAAATCTGTCTTTTGTATTTTATTATTTGTGCTACAATACACCTCAGTAATAACCAAATTATATAGTAAAATATATTCTCACTGCACAAAACTTTTCCTTCAAGTTCACTTCTTTCCTCCTGTTTATTTAAATTTTGTTTATAATAGATTTCTATTGTTATAATTTTGATCTGTTCCCTTGAGTACAAAATGGGCCTCTGAGCAAAGTCTCCTTTAATGTTGGACTATCTTGCTAGCATTTATTATTGAGAAATTACTGCTTGTTACACTTTTAATATTTTCCATTTAGTTTTGACGTATAAGAGATAATTTAAAAACTATTGTTTATCTGCCTTTTTGACAAGGATGAACAACTGTTTCTCATCACAACATAAATATTACAAGGTGCTACTGGTTTTACTTTAACTAACCTGTGAGTCCAGTCTCTCTGACCTCAACTATTTTCTCCCAGGCAATAGAATTTCATTTTTATCTATATATAATGTGCCTGTCTTCATTTGAGTTGGGAAGCTGCAGTACTCTGACTGTGAGGAGTCAGGAGAGGATACTTAGTTATAATTTATCATCAATTAGGTTTTCAACCAGTCCCCATGGTTTTAAGGTCATCTTTCGTCACCTTTCAGAATCTACTGCAACCAATTACTTGGGCTTGTAGAAACTGTAAGGAGAGACATTAACTCCCTTCTTGAATGTTCCAAATGACAAATTAAAATTCTGACTTGTCAAGCACATGATGTTTAACAAGAACATACTTTTCTCTTTAATTCTTCTAAGTCCACTCAAGTTTTATGTATGTGTTAAGTGTGTAATTTTTCTGTCATCATGGGATCTCAACACTCCTAGAGATTACTTTAAGTTTTTAACTCTGAAATCTTGAGTTCTCCTTGAACTTGATTTCAACATAAGATGAATGTTATAATTTCTGATTTTGAATTTCTGAATTCAATCTAGTGTCCTTTGATTTTCATCCTTCCCTGAACTTACCTGGTTTAATGTGCCCTTCCAGAGCAATTTTGTGATTGATTTATAGAATCTCAAGGGTTTTTAACACACCAGGATGATTTTTTAATTGCTGCTTTCTCAGCTTGGAATATTCTCCACATTAAGATTTTACTGTGAATTCCTGTCTTACCTGTCAAACGTTCTCACTATTCTTTTGATTCCTTGTGAGAATTTTTCCTTCCACACAGAGAGGTATGGCAAAGGCAACCATGATATTATCTATTGACAGATTTAATTAGCTTCCTCGTTGAAGATTCTAACTGCTTTTGATGGCACCCTCTCTCTGTGAGTTCTAATGTATCCAGGGTCTTACTTGAATTATTACTCTGGGCTTCAGCTCTGCCATATTTCTTCTCTGTAGTTTTCAACTCACTCCAGGCATTCAGAATGTCCCAAGCTGCTACCTTCACTCCTTTACAAAAGTGCATAGCTTTGATTTAAATCAGATTCCATTCAGAAGATGTAGATGTTATTAACATTAAAAGAAATATATGATTGTAGTAAATGTACTCAGTTCTATGACTCATTGCTAGCTCATGTTTTGAAGAGCTCACTATGTACTTAAATAGTTCCTAAAAGTAAAGCATGCTTGATAGGTTAAAGTGCCTATGACAAGGGACATTGAGGTATACTCACATGCATCTGGATGCTTCCTGCTTTGGAATAATCTCTAAGGTCTCCACTATATCATGGGTTCAAATGTCAGTCTGTCCTGAAGATCTGTACTTGCATGAAAGCTGTTGTATCTTTTAGATACACTCTTAGATGATGTATATGAATCATCATCATGAAGTCTTCTTGCCTGCTTTCTGTTGTCTCACAGGTAGCTCAGGTGGAAGTTTTCTCAGGTAAATTACGCATTACTTTTTGCTCTCCTGCTTGCATGATTTTGTGCTCTCAGCTTTTCCCCAAGTTCTCTAGCACAAAGCAGGGAGTGTTTGGTGGTTTTTCCTGTTTATTGTTTCTTTTGGGGTTCCTGTGGGCAAAAACAGGAAATACATCTCAGAAATAGGTGGTTTAGTGAATTGTGAGACTGTCTTTCCAGGTGATGGTGAATGCAGTTCAGAGTGACACTTTGCAGTGAGGGAGGAAAGAAGCTGAGGGTGTGACATCCATGGCAGGTCTGTGCTTCACAGGAGAGGCTTGGGTTATGCTCAGTTTATCTTTCACGCCACAGGCCATGTGTCACAAATAAATGCTGCTTTTCCCCATTAGGCAAGTGTGTACAATGTGCCAACAGCACAACACATGAGAGGATTGTTAAACAATAAATTTTCTTGATTTAAATTTATATCTTTACTCTAAACAGAAAATACTGCAATGTCAAGAGTATTCATCAAAAGATATTAATTATTTTGGAATAAAGGTATACATACATATATAAATATAGTACATTGTACACAGACATACACAAAAATGAGAATAATTTATGCATCTATAAATAAGATATTTGTATATGTATATATGCATCCCTGAGTATATATGTGCTTCTGAGTATGTGTCTATATTTCTTTGGTGTACACACTGAAGTATGTAGGTTGAAATAAATAATTGTTGAGATTGAATATTTCTTTCTTGAGCTATATTGCCCTAATCAGTATTTTTCAGGCTGTGGGCTACAATCCTATTAGGGTCACACATAAGATGCTCTACTTATCAGATATTTACATTATAATTCATAACAGTAACATACTTTTGGTGTAGGAGGTTCTTCTGACTATGTGTTACTTTCGTTGATTGAATAAAGAAACTGCCTTGGCATTTTGAAAGGGCAGAAATTAGGTGGAGTAGACCGAACTGGATGCTGGGCAGAAGGGCAGTTTAGCAGATGCCATGAAGCTCCTGCCTGAGACTGATACTGGTTAGAATCTTTCCCAGTAAGCCAAGTCTTTGTGGTGTTACACAGATTGGTAGAAATGGGTTAGACCAGGATGTGAGAGTTGGCCAAGAAGAGGCTAGATATAATGGGCCAGGCAGTAATTTAATTAATACAGTTTCTGTGTGGTTATTTCGGGGGTAAAGCTAGCAGAGCAGCAGGGACTAAAAGCAGGCTCTCTCTCTCTCCCTTCAACAACTGGCACTCCAACGTGGTAAACTGACTCCACATAAAACCTGAGAGGACTTGAAAAGGAATTCTAGACACAAATACAGAGTTTAACACAGCTTTTTGCTGTTTACTGGTGGTATGCCATAGAAAGTTTTTCCTGACTCAGCAGCTGTACCCAAAAAAAAAAATAAATAAATAAAAAAGCTGTGTGGTTTTAAAACAGGGCTTCCTGGGCTGTACTGCCAGTATGACTTCCAACTATGAAGCATTTGAATGGCTTTTATGGGACTGGATGTTTCTGTGCCCACTAGGGTTGGGAGAGAAGTGGCTGAGACCATGCCTGTGGCTTGGCGCTCCCTGCCTGGGCAGGCAGCCAGATCAGGTCTACTAGGTGTACATAGGCAGGAGAGCATGGCAGATTCCTGCAGACATACACAGAGATGTTTCCAGGCTGCACAGTGGTCTGCATGGCAGATTTGGCTGTAACTCAAATAAAAAGAATTTATATGCTGCACACTCATTTTCAGAGTTAAAGTGCTGAGTGCAGCTCCTACCTGGCTACCCCAGAGCTACCAGAAATGGTATGTCCACCATTTTGAAATTGGAGAGAGGTGGAGCCAACATTCAGAGCAGCCACAACAAACCTGCTTAGCATTTTAAAAGCTCTTCAAGACAGTAGAGCATTAAGGACAATGCAATATGCAATAGGACAGATTCAGATATAAAAGACCTCTAAATGGGTCACGGTGTTAGATAAATGTACATAGGCTTGAGAGATAAAAGAAAAAAGAGTATAGAGATTCATAAAATAAAGTTAATGCTTCTAAAAAAGGGTAAAGTCTTCAAAGAGACAGAGTACAGATAATCATAGATTAAAGGAAGTAAAAAAAAATAAGCCATGTAAGATGGAGAATACACAGAGAGTCTGGATTATGCATATTATTGTGTTTTTGTTGAATTTTTAGACTGTGTAGGAGCTAAGTGCAGAGAGACATTTCATTGCTAAGCCAAACCAGCATGTATATTATAAAGGTTTCTTGACTTCAAAATTTGGGGCTAAGGATATGATGCTTTGGAAAAGAGTTTTTTTTTTTTTTTTCACAGAGGATGAGACCCTGTGGATTGCTTCTAGAACAATATGGTATATTAGACCACGCCCTCCTGAAAGGTGGCCGTAAACACCATCAAGAACTTACTTTACTCAACTGCCAACTGAGATGAACCTAGCACACAGGATATACCATAAAAGACCTGAATAACTGTACCCCCCTACAGCATGAAGCAATTTGGAGAGAAAAAAAAAGCTAGCAGAGTGGCTGGAACCAAAAGCAGGCTCTCTCTCCCTTCAATATACTTTCAGTTATAAAGTAGCAACAAAATAATTTTATGAATAGGGTCACAACATGAGGAATTGCATTAAAGTTTTGCAACATTAGGAACATAGAAGAAACTGCCTTAGATCTTATTTAAGTGGTCCAATCTTTCTTTTACAATAACCATTAACAAAACACTATGCTTGTATACAAAAATGCATGTAATTTACTGTTATGCCAAACAGTTCTGAGAGGAAGAAAAAGGCTTTAATGATTTAGGAAACAAAATCATGAAAGTTTGTATGTTCCTTTACTGATTTACCACAGTTTTGTGCTAGTTACACTTTTGAGTTTATTATGAAATAATAACTGATGACTCTGAATTCTAAATAGTAAATAAAGGCATAAGTCACAAAACAATCCCACACCAGTTTGGAATTATGATTAATAAAAGGGTTATTTATTTAAGGGGAAAACTTACAGATCACCGTCCTAGACAACAGCCCTCTGCATGACTAGGAAAGAAATTTAGTAGCCGGAGGCAGAGTCCAAAGCAAGAGAGAGCGCAAGGCTACAAAAAGCTTTAAAAAGCATCAGAGACCATGCCCAAGTGGGTTGGTATCTTAAAGGCTATTGGATGAAGGAGTGGAAAGAGCTCCCGCAGCAATAAAAATTCTTTTGATTTTAGTGATTCTTGATGTCATAGTTTAAATTTTTAAATTCTGAATATAGAAATAATACAATTTTAACCTAGTGAAGCTTCCTTACATACTATCTGAATGTCTTTTCAAAAGAGTTCTGTGAAAATTTAATTGCAATCCTGAAGGTTACAAAAAGGCTTAAGAGATAACTTTCTGAGATTGTTGTCCTGCTGCATAAATTAATGATTGTTATTATGGAAGAAGATGTTTAATGAAGCAATAACTCCAGCATACAATTTCTCTGTCGACATGTTCTCCCTGACTTTTCTGGGTTCGACTATAAAATAGTGTAGCATCAAGAATATTCCCAGCACTATATTGTAGATTTCTTAACTTCCATAATCACAAACCAAATAAGTGTCTTTATTCATAAAGGAAACAGTTTATGGTGTTTTAGTGAAGCCAAAAATAAAACAGTATATTCCACATCTCTCATCCTGCACACAAATCAATTCATATGGATCAAAGACTATAATTTAGCTTGAAATATTAAAATTGTCGTCTTAGTCAGAATGGCTATGATCCATAAAACAAATGACAGCAAATTCCAGAAAGACTTTCAAGAAAAAAAAGTGCACTTGCAAACTGTGGTAGGAATGTTGATAAGTGCTGCTGTTGTGTTGTTAAGCATGGAGGTCCCTCAAGAGAATAAAAATATAACTACCTTAGCCTACAGCATTATTGTACCTAAACATATACACAAAAGATGATCTATTCTACCACAGAGACATTGTTGTTTACAGGCATATTGGTGCACTATTCACCATAGTAAACACACACATATATACATAAATATACATATATATGTAATTATGAGTATATATATATACAGTAAATAAATATTTCTTAATTTCAGGTGTGGAGAACAAAGAGTAATACTGAATATGAAGTATTGAATTATAAGTAAAATTTAATAACTTCAAGTAACCTCTTATTTACTCATTAGCAATGTGGTGGTGATGTCTGCCTTGACTCCAAACAAACTTTTAACCTTAAAGAAGATGAAAATAATGCAGGTATTAATGACTTAATTCTGAATTAAACCCTTCAATTGTTCATGTTTTTCTTTTTATTCTTGCCAACAAGTTTATCATCAGCTAATTTTCAAACATGTTTATTAACTTGATATTTAATTAAATGTTTATGATTATTAATTATTATGATTAAATTATTTCCTGTTAATTATATTATATTGTGAATGCTGATTTCTTTGTTTTATTTTCAATATGATTTCAATTAGTTATAATTCTTTACAAATCCTTGACTAAACCCTTCCTGGAGGAGCTTTTCTTTGGTCTCTTTTACACTGATTTCTATGGACTGTTCTGTTAGTCAATGTGCAGAATGAAGAACTGAAAATCTCTGAAGATTTCAAGTATGAGAGAATTTAGTTTAAGCTCTCCTTGGAAAGACAGAAGTTGAGACTTGAAGCAAAGAAGTTTCATGGACATTTATAAGTTTCTAACACTCTACAAGTCCATACTTGCTGTAGCATTTGAAGCCTTCCCTTTTGCCCCAACCCTAACCCTGCTGTTGATCAAATATGAAAAATATGCTATTAATATTTCTATCCCTTTTGGGGTAATGAATATACTTTTTTATCTCATTTCCCTCTATATTTTCATCAGATATTTCTAATCAAATATCTAGCAATATCTATAATATATTTCTGAGTAAAATGTCATGTAAAATTTCAGTTCTCCTAGAACAATAAAGAAGTGTGAGAAGTAGTATTGACACCACATGGGCTAGCTTGCTGAGAACTTTACTAGCTTCCAAGGCCTAACAATTAGACATGGTAAGAAATATTTTTGTAAAAACATCAAAGCACCTTTCTTACTGTTGTGGAAGAGTATCTTTATGTCAAGGAGTCTGAAGTTTAGTTTTCTCTGATGTCTAGAAGGACTGAGGCTATGCTCTAGATTTCTTTTCTTGCTGTGAAAACTCTGTCATCTCCCTGTGAATCCTAAAACATTCCTGTTACATATGCCTTTTATCGTCTTTATAAAAGAAGATATATTTATTTTATTTAAATGTTGTGATTTTATGGGGGCATGGACTTTAGTTCAAGGTAGCAGTGAAATCAAAAGAGAGTTCAGACACTAGGAATTAATTCCAGGTCCTCTGGAAGAGTGGCACATGATGATTAAGGAATGAGCCATCTTTCAAAATTCACCCCCACCACACGCACACTTGCTTTTTTATATATGAATAATATTCATTTTGGATTAGCTATTCTAGCACAAAATATGTCACATTCAGTGTCAGAGGAGCAGGAATTGAAACATATTGAAAAAAAATAGGTTTCCCCTTTGCAAGTAGCTGTCAGCTTCTGAAATCATAGCACACTTAAGAAGAAGGTCAATACAAAGCAATATACAGCAAGCCCAAAAGGAACTCTGAGTTTTTTTTAAAAAAATATTACCTTGTATTGCTTCTGGGGCAATTTAATTTGATCAGTTCTTATTTCTCTATTATAGAATCTGATTTGTGGCTTCATGATATTTGTGTGTATGTTTTCTTTTTCTTCTTCCACTCTCTTTCTCTTGCCTGTTTTCTTAATTGATGGAAGGAGCAGAATTGGAAAGGTGGGGAGATGAAAAGGTGACCAGAATATTTTCTATACTAATTTGTTCTAATAAAAAACAAACTTTACAATTTCAGTTAAGGGACCAACAGTTTTTCCAAAGATAGTGGTGACCACTTTTCTGATATATATGTTGATGTTTTTAATAAAAACAAACTGTATTATCCTGAAAAAAAATCAACTTAAAAAGTAATAAAATATATTTTATTCCCAAATTTCAATCTGGAAAATTAATTTGTTGCATGTTACTGAGAGAATACCTTAATAGAAACTCTAGTTCTACTTCAGTCTAGGTTTTTTTCTAATAAGTAACATGAAATTTTTGGATCTGACCAATTTGTTGTGCTCCCACTGTTTTTGCTATAGAACTTATCTCAGATTTAAGCCACTGACCAAATGGAAAGGTTTTTTGCTATATTAGCAAGGTTAAAGAAAATTCACTCAGTTTTCATCTCTCCCTGTTATCAAGGAAAAAGTTACCTATTTTGAAAAAATATCCATATTGAAAATTGACAATTAATAATTGACCTCATGTTCAATTACTCCTGGGAAAGCAATTTTAAAAATTGCAGTGTAAACTAACTTTTTTATTTACAGAATCCAGCTTTTCCAGTGATCTACAGCTTATTATAAAATTTTATAACATAGATAGCCATGAACTGTTTGACATCATTGAGACTATGGCTCTAGGAGAAGGTTTGCCAACCATACTCCAATAAAAACTCTAAATGTTTATATTAAGTGTCTCTTAAATACCCTGTCATGAGTTAGGTTTGACCCTGGCTCTGTAATTGGAAGAGGAAAAAACAGAAAACAGCTAAGGATATTAAAATACATTGCGTTCTTGAAAGTAGCTAAATGAAATATTTCCAACAAGGATTTCTATTGTTTATTTCCTCAATATAAAAATGACTTCAGTACAATGGGAAGCTAGAAGTTTAGTCATGGAGAGATTGTTCATAGAAAGGCCTAGGGGACTCCTAGTAAGTAGTTTTAACGGTTTCGGCTTCCCCAACTGATTACTGGCAATTGATTGAAGCAAAAAGCTAATGTTGCAAATTTTCTTATATTAATTGTTCTTTTAATTAGAAAAGACACCTAAGGAGGAATCCCTGTCTGTCAGGAACTTTTTCATTAATAAATTTAATAAGTTGCCCCAAAGAGTCTGTACCAGTCAATTTCTATTGAATGTCAATAAGCAACACCCCTCTATTGCCTCTAAATCAGCTCCTGACCCAAGTACCTTATCTGTTTGAGTTCCTTCCCTGAATTCCTTTGGATATGGAACAGTCTTATTGAAGCATAAGTCAAACAAACCATGTCCTCTCCAAGTTGCTTTGCTCATAGTGTTTCAACATCACAATAGTAACTCCAATACCTTCAGTAAAACTAATATCACAGGCTCTCACCCATATGTGTAATATGGTATTGTGCAGAATCAAAAGAAATTTTATATCTCGGAAGACACAAAGAGAGAAGGGAGCTGGGGTATACATCTATTAGAAACATGAAGATCCCCAAACTAAGGAAAATAACCTTGGAATGGTTACATTCATCTTCAATCCCAGAACATGGGAGATTGATCTAAGAGGATCTTTGGGCTTTTGGGGCATATCAGTTTTGTTTATCAGTGAGCAACATGTTCAATGTAAGACCTTTCATCAAAGATTAATGTGCAGAAAAATTGTGAATGACACCTGACATCAATCTTTATACTACAATCTCACCACACACACATCCAAACACAAACATACACACACAATTGAAATACACATTGGAGCAGGGGGAAAGAGACCTAGAGCGAGAGAGAGAATTTAACCTGTTTAAGGATTCATGGAAATGTTAGTATTATACAACATATCCATATTTGGGGAATCTATTTTATATTTTAATTATCTTCTTTATATAGGATGATCAGACAATTGTTCTTTGGGTTTCTAAGGAGAAATATATATCCTTTAAATTTCAAATACAAACTTTCAATTAATGGTATTCTTCTCTTGAGTACAGTGTAACCTCCTTCGTTCCTGTTCACCCCTTCCAAAGAAAAACATTTATATGTCCAATATATCCATATTATAGACAAAACTTACTCATTAGTCAGTTGTTCTCAAGATTATCTATTCACAATATTGTAGTCTTCCTTTCCAAAGACTATTATCAGTACTTAATAATGGCTTCAATGAGGAATAAAAGTCAAGGCTCAATATATAAACTGGCCAAAGAGAAAATCTAAAGTACTTTATTTGTGGATGGTCTTACATCATCACAGGAATGGTGAATGAAATACTTTGAGACATATACTACACTTTATTACTGCATTATGTATTTATTGTTTTATTTTGTTCTAAGGAATTACAATTAATTTCTTGTTATGCCCAATTTATAAACAAAAGTTTATCCCATGTATAAATATATTAAAAATCATACTGGGCTTAGAGCTCAATGTTATTTGTTGTTTCCCATTAGATCTGGGACCTTGGAAAATGCCAGTGATACTACTGAACCATCATCTAGAGTGATGAGAAATTATGCTTCTTATAGACAGAGACTTAGAAAAGGAATGTGTTGTGTTTCATTCCCTAGTAGGAAAGACCACATGTTTTCCTCTTTGCCTTTTGAAAAGCTAGTGTCTTTTATTACTGATTTTTAACACAAGGGTAGAAAAAAATTGAATTTTTCTATGAACTACCAAGATATAAGTGACACTATTAATTTTCTCTGGTAGGGAGACCACATCTGTACAGCAGCTGGAACCAGATGCAGTACATACTTAAATGAGCATTTATCGTTATTCTGTACGTCCCATCTGTCTATGGAGCCAATTAAAGTGCATAATTAAATGCTAGTGTTTTATCTACATCACTTTTAAAGGTTTAAATATAGGCAACCCTTTGCAGTCTTGTGATGAGTCATTTTCAGGGTTATATGTGCATGTTGTTTAAGTGTCATGTCAATTTCAGTATATTGAAGCATCTTGAGTATCTTTTTTTCCCTTTATAATAGTTAATCCAAAATAACCTTTATAATAGAGTGAAATGTAGTGACCTTTGTTACATGTTATCAGTAACTGCCTAATTTGTATTTAAAGATCTACTGAGGTTGAACTTGTGTATTTGATAAAATGCCTGTTAACAAGATTAAAAGAAGCATTTAAAATTCCAAAGAGCAATTTGGATTCACATTAGTGTGCTAAAATTTTCTCCAAGTTATCTACATTTTCTCTTCTTTGGAAAATGACAGCATTAGATTTTTGTTTGACTTCAATTGACATGTATAGATCTTCAGCCTATAATTAATAGGCTTATGGGTTAATAACAAACTGAAGAATAATATCAACAACAAATATAGATATTTTATATGCTGTGTTAGTTAAGTACTACAATATTGATGCTGCTAGAATTTTTGTGACTCATTTCTCACTATAAATTATAATAAATAAGTAACAAAAGTTGATAGATTATTTTAATTTATAGTTATGAGCTTTGTCTTATTAAAAAAATTATTTTAATCAATGTCAGAGAAGAAAAATTTAAATACAATAAACAAACCATCATCACTTTTATACTAAAACCATCAATTAATTGTTTATAATAGTTTCTTCACAATATATTTTATATTAATATATTTTTTAAAATAGAAAATTTTATAGAAATATGTACTATTCTGATAATAATTTGTGATTATTGGTAAAACTATAATCTATGCGACTTGTGTTGTCCCTCAAAAAGGCTGAAAATAGAATACAGCCCACAATTACTACATACAAGGAACTATATGAACATACTGCAGAACTATGTAAGCAAATCATTCATCACTTTCATATCTATGTTTATTGCTTCACTAATCACTAAATTCTTAAAATAGAACCACCCTGATGCTCATCAATAGCAAAGGAAAGCATGCTTTCTTTCTCTCTCTTTCTCTCTCTCTCACGCTCCCTCCCTTTCTCCTCAGTCCTTCCCCCCTCTTTGTACACACAGACACACACACACACACACACACACACAGGCACACACACACAGACACACACACACACATATATATAATTTGTATCTGTGTGTAATTAAAACAGAAATGAAATGATGACTTTTATAGGAAAATGAAGGTACCAGGTAACCACTGTTTTAAATGTAAGAAAACATACTCATGTTACAAATATAGAATATATTCTCTAATATATATATATAATCATGATTCAGAATGTTTTATATATTATGAAATAAACAAGAGAGTCACACAATGGAATTAATGAATGTAAGAAAAGTAGGAAATACATGGGAAAGCAGAATGTGGTATAAGAAAGAAGTGACTGGGACTAATGAAGAAGAACAGGTGGTTGCTCCAACTTTTTTGTATCTGTGGATGTTTGCTTTGTTACCGAGTATGTGATCAATTTTCGAGAAGGTTCCATGAGATGCTGAGAAGAATGTATATTCTTTCCTGTTTGGGTGGAATGTTCTATAGATGTCTATTAAATCCATTTGATTCATTACATCTGTTAGATCTCG